>CAXKVW010000839.1:0-42443 GCA_964058825.1 Carex arenaria
ATAGAAAATTATAAATCCGTTCCTCAAACTTCCACATTCCTTCGTAAGTTAGTATCAGGTAATTAATACAAACAAAATGAAAAGAAAAAAAGCACATGTCGTTTGAAGGTTGATTTGCTCAAAATAACACAATAAGGAATTTACCAACTTCAAGACTTATCTACTAATTATCCAAACAAAACCAAGAAGGCAGGAACCATGAACAGAACAGTAATGGAAAAGAGAAAAAAAAAAAAAACAGGAAAAGAATACTAGAAACTCATTAAACCCTACTAAAACAGATGCTGATATCTGCGCAACCCGTGCTGTCTGACCTAACCATGGAAAGTGACTCTGCATCGAAGGACGATTTCATCCTCTCAAATTTCGCACGGATGTAAAACATTCCCCCCTTTACCCCCCTATCCTCACAATCTGGTATCACACCGGTCCCACATGTCACGTGTTTAATCACTTCAAGAAACTCAAGATTCGTCGCCTCACTGATCAATCGCAATGCATCACCTATGGATCGACCGTTGGCATGTTCGGTCCACTTCCACTCCTCCCAGATCGACATGCTGGTATATTTCTTGATACATGTCAGAAAGAAGTGCAACGGTTCCTTGACTATGGTTTTCATGAAGAAGTCGGTGCTTGAGGCCAGTTCAAGCACAACGAGAGGAGGTGACGTAGGTTCCATTTGGATCACCAAATGGAGATGTCCCTGTTCAGTTTTCTTCCCGAATAACGTACCAATCACCAGTTCAGTTTGGGAGTGTTGGTGCTTCTTGTCGGTACGTATGAAGAGTGAACCAATTTTCATTGCACACGCCGACAGGAGGAAAGGGTGCTTCAGTTTCTTGTGCCGGGTAACAGAAGGAGAAATGCATGAAGAAAGCATATGACATGCCAAGAAGCGTGGCGGGTCGGGATGGTTCTCTTCTTGGTTGAAGACGTGGTGCTTCTTACCTCCATAGTAGATACATTCCATGGTTGGATTGGTTTGTAAAGGTTTGGAAGATACTTAATAGGTGATTTTATTTTATATCATGACTAAATGCTCCTTGTGTTGTTGGTTAATTTAGAGATAGTATTAAGAGGAGTTCTTTTGGCTTTTAAGGAGAGAAACTTGTTTTGAGTTTGAAAATAGTAAATTTCCCTAACTTTTGAATTATTGCATTTTTATCGGAATGGATTAATAATTAAGGCAAATGCTTCTATGTGAGCTAAAGAAAAAAGAAATGCAAACCATATAAGTTCTTTATTAGAATAAATCACAACCAGGTTGCCATTAATTTCCTTACTAGCATCCTGCTCAAAATGGCATTAAAAGTTCTTAAATTCTGATCTCTCTGTTTTTTTTTTGCTCTTAAGCACGAGAGGAAAGCGGAGATTGGAAACAAGAAAATGAACAAATTTATAATTCTAATAGAGAAATTTGGCTATTTGCTACTCCAAAACTTTCAAATCTGAAAAATGCCATCACAAAATTATAAATATGAAAAATGTCACTCTAAACTTAGTTAATTCTTAAATTTGCCATAATACACAATTTTTTATATTTTTTTATTAAAAATTAACTGAAAAATACAATTTTGAGATACGTATTTTTATATTTTTCTATATACCCTTCAGACCCCTCATTATATGTATCTCAAAACTGTATTTTTCAGTTAATTTTTAATAAAAAAAAGTAAAAATTGTGTTTTTGTGGCAAATTTAAGAATTAACTAAGTTTAGAGTGATATTTTTCAGACTTATAATTTCGTTATGGCATTTTTCAGATTTAAAGATTTTAGAGTGGCAAATAACCATTTTTCCCATTTTAATAATGAAATCATAGCATGCTGCATTGTTTTTGATAATTCACTCGTGTCTTTGCTCGCACATATCAAAACTCTTTCAAACCGCATTTAATTGATTATAATGATACATGAAACTAATAAGATACCATTATACCAAACTTTTAGAAAAAAAGTTCCCATTATATCAACACAATAAATATACCTGCGTAATTTTACAGAGGATACACGCCCAAGGTATGAAGGCTTTTGTTTTGACCAAGGTTTTAAATAACGATTATTGCGTCATTGAGGCTAAATAAAAAGCTTTCGTGAATAGCGTAGTTATAGCGAAAGCTATTCTAGATAGTGTTTTTTGTTTAAAAAATTATATTTTATATTTCTACTAATTATCAACATTATCTAAAGTCTCATATAGTGATAAGTAACGCAAAATTAAATAAGAAATTAGAATATTTATATTGAACCAATACAGAGTTCAAATTGCTATTCAAAATATCTCTAATAATATCATAAACTATTTATCTTTTTTCATTCAAAATAACCTAAGTATCATGACATAAACTATATATTTTTTTCTATTAAAAAACAAATCTAAACATCATGTCATAAACTATCTATATTTTTCTATTTAAAATCAAAAGCAATTCAAACATTGAAAAAAAAAATTTAGTTTGGACATTTAAATAATAGCCTATGTAACATAGCGTGCACTATAGCGCGTAGCATGTAGCGCAAATAGCGGACCACTATTACTGCTATACAGTCGTGGCTGAAATAACGCACTTTTATTTCATAACTTAGCGGTTAAGGTCCGAAAATGCTATAGCGCTGCAATTGGATTGCTATAGCGCTCTATTTAGAATACTAATTTTGACACTTTCTTGTCTTTACAATTTTTTCTTTATAAATTTGTTTTGTTGACATTCTAAATTTTTATAATCTATTGATGATGACCCTATGGCCTCTAGGTATAACCTGATATGTAAGTTGGCAGCTGGAATTCCCTAATTACTACTTTCTTTCTTCTTTTTTGCTCTTAATAACGCACTATTAACGCCTTCAACATATTTCTTTCTCAAAAGAAACAAAAGAAATAGGATCATATTTTCTTTCTTAATGCTACTAATCTTACAAAAGAAAAAGAGAACAATTTTATTCCACCTGGCATCATGTAATTAGCCATTAAGTTGTGAAAATGGATAAAAGAGAAAAAAAGAAGGTGGTGAAAACGCAGTGCTTGTTTATCACGCACTACTACTAATAACTGCAAGTTGAAGGAAGAAAATGGTTTCACCAATCATATACTGACACATCAGCGGTTAGTATAAAGCATTGCGTGCTTAAAACAATAACTTAAAAATGAACCGGACGGTGATCAAACGAATTCGCATTCTCTGAGATATCTCAAACTTTGCCTGACATTTTGGAATATCTCAATGGTTCAAATACGTTCTACACGAATCTCAAAGCTCAATAAATACTGCACCCTACATTCCCTCGAATAGGCACCGGACACGTCGGTCACGCAAAAATTGAGATATCTCAGAGGATACGCACCCGTGATCAAAACGCGTTGGGACTAGGCCTAATTTGATAAGGCGGTGCAGAACGTAAAACTATAGTGTCCTTTACTGACATGTGGGACATCCGTACAACCACGAAAAACTAATAGAAGATTTTGTAGGTCCCTTGTGTCAGTTGCATCGACACAAAATTTTAGTAATTCTTAGATGATACTGCGAATTCGATCTTGTTGGGACCTGAGACCGAGAGAAGCGATCTAGTCTCGATCGAAGAGAAGAAAAGAAAGAGGTCGATACCGGCTATTGCAACAAAATCTGAATTCGAATCCACTGAGTTAACTCAAAGTTTGAGTTTAGATCTAGACCGTTAATCGCACAAATATTGAAGACCCGTGCATAACATGTGCGGGCCAGACTGGCCCGAATTCTGATCGAACGGTTGGGATCTAAACTGAAACGGTGCGTTAATGCAGAGGATGAGGGATTCACAAAATCTGTGTAAGAATCGATCAAACTATTACAGCTTGTGTTCGCAAATCAGGCTTAAAATAAAGTTATTTAGACCGTTTCAATCGACGTGCCATCTCACGACCCCTTTACATCCCTTGTACGGTACACTCATTTTTTTTCTTCTCTCCGATTCAATCAATCTTTGCTCCCCTTTTCTTCGGTCGATCCGTAGATCGATCGATCTGTAGTTTGACTTGGGTTTGATCTGGAGTTTCAGCTCAGGAGTGAGGGATTGTTATTAGATCGAGGGTTGTCGTGCGTCTTTTAGTAATTGATTTGCGATGGCGGCACCACCTGCGCGTGCTAGAGCGGATTATGATTACCTCATAAAACTCCTCCTGATCGGTGACAGCGGTATGGATTGTGAATTATTTTGTTGTCTGATGCCTATTTTTTTTCGATTTGGACTCCCATTTAAAGGATTTTTGTACCATTTGAGTAGCTTATGGTGGAATCCTGTTAGAATTTTAGGATAATTGCGCTAGTATTAATCATCAAATTTGAGGAATCTCATTTTTGGATTAATCTATTTGAATCATGCCAATTAAAAAAATTAATTCCTCATGTACATTTTTGTTATCAATTCGAGATAACATTCTCTTTGATTGACTACTAGAGCGGTTTTCTTCTTAGGTCCAATCAGTTCATTGGTAAAACTATTAGGTCAAGAAATGACCACCTCTTAATGCTTAGGCGGGGAGATTGTGCGACCTGAGCCTATTCACTGGGCAGAATTGAGGACCTTGTGGCATATTGGATTTGAGTTTATTTGAGAGCAATCTGTACATTTAAACCATATTAGTGGATTTGAAAAAGTTGAATAAATTTATTTGGGCAATAATTTCTAATTAAGTATGCTGGATTCATGTTGAACTGAATAAATACCTGCTTCTGTTTGACTTCAAGGTGTGGGTAAGAGTTGCCTTCTCTTGCGATTCTCCGATGGATCCTTCACCACCAGCTTCATCACCACTATCGGGTGTGTAGTTTTTAATCAATCTAGTATTTTTTTCTTTTTCTTTTTTGTCGATGTTTATTTAAAATGATTTTTTTTGTTTGTTTGTAGAATTGATTTCAAGATTAGAACAATTGAGCTGGATGGCAAGCGCATCAAGCTTCAAATTTGGGACACGGCTGGCCAGGAACGTTTCAGAACTATTACTACTGGTACTTGTTCCTTTTTTATGTTAATATATTCACTCTTTTATTTTCTAGTCTTTAATGCAAGTATGTGACAACTGTTAAAAGGAACTACATACAAAACTTAGGCATTATTACTTCTGATCCTTTGACCCAGGCATGCCTGCAGCAACACAGTATTATTCTACTAGTACCAATTTTTTTTTCAGCCTGTTATGTTCAATTTGCTAGCAATACTTAAATCTTGTACGGGTCATAGGTCATATCTGCTGGCTGTAGTGCAACATTTAAATTGGTACGTTCAAATTAGATGTTGGCTAACTAAGATTTTTTTTTCCATTGCAGCCTACTACAGAGGTGCCATGGGAATTTTGCTTGTTTATGATGTGACTGACGAGTCGTCTTTCAACAGTGCTGTTTTCTCTTGATAATATCTTTATATTTTTGGATTTTACACCCAATTTATTCGCATTTTCTGAAGAAATAGTTTGTTAATTGAACCTATGTAACTATGCAGACATTCGAAACTGGATTAGGAACATTGAACAACATGCTTCTGACAATGTCAACAAAATCCTAGTCGGCAACAAAGCAGACATGGACGAAAGCAAAAGGGTGAGTTTCATTTGTTTGGTTTATTTATTTTGTTCTGAGGTGTATTTTAGGTTTGTTGATTATATTTTTTATTCTGGTTAATCTTTTTTTTTTTTTTAAATGCAGGCTGTTCCAACTGCTAAGGGGCAAGCTCTTGCTGATGAGTATGGCATTAAATTTTTTGAAACTGTAAGCAATTTACTTAAACATACATATATTTTGAATTGCAACAGGTATTATTTACTTGGTCTGTACCCGTTTCATATGAGCACCAAGTGTGAAGCACTGAACAGCAATACAACAGTAGAGACCAATTTTCAACGGGTCCTTATAATTCAGCAAGTTCTACACTGTTTTTCTTTTCCATTTTATTATATTGAATTGTTTCATATTTTTTTCTGTATGCAGAGTGCAAAGACAAATTTAAATGTGGAGCAGGTGTTCTTTTCTATAGCTAGAGATATCAAGCAGAGGCTGGCTGATTCGGATGCTAAACCTGAGGTATGACCTTTTATTTTTGTCTCTCTTAGCAGGCTGTATGATTTGAGCTGGGTCAAATCTGCTTTTAGATTCAAGTAAATAAATTTGTTCCAGTGTAATTTAATCTTGGATCTCAATTTTATCAGCCTCAAGTTGCTTGAGGGGTTCGGTATTATTCCAGTTAGGTCATAGTCAGGCTTAAGTCTTCGCAATATTTTCGTGGACCCCCCCCCCCCCCCCCCCCCCCCCCTCTCTCTGAAATCTTTGCAGAGGCTACGAAGTGGTGAGGGGCTCGATCCCTTGACCTTCGGGCATCCAACAGCCCTAGATATTTTTTCCTAGCCAACTGTGCTACTGCCCCATTCTCTGTTTTTTTTTTTTGAAAACTTGACAGAGGCTGTCAAGTGCTGCATTGATTAAAAAGTTCTTACAACAGAGTAAAACATAATGATAAAAGTAAAACTGACAGGGCCTTTAGCCCCATATACCAAAAATCAAAACAGCTATCCACTATCCACTATCTTAAACATATTTCATCCATATATTTGCATCCTGCACCGCCCGACCCGCTAAGACTTCTGGTCGTGTTCTTGTCCCACCAAACACCACCTCGTTTCGGTGCTTCCATATTATCCAACATGTGGCAGCAAAATACGAGCCCCAGGCCTTCATTTGAAATCTTCAGAGTCCTCTCTCTTGTAGTGAACACCCATCCAGGGAGAAACCGTGTTTTTGATGCCGTGACCTGTTAATTTCTGCTGACTTTCCATGCAAACTAGCTTTCAATTCTTCTCTACATTTGTATACGGTTAAATGGATTTGCTTTAGAGATCATAAGGTCTGAATGGAAGGGTTCTGTGTAAATTTCTATTTTTGTAAGGTGTATGGTAGAAAGTCTGAAGTATAATACTAGGAAATGGTGATTTTCATATTTTTCATGTGCTTTCAGGAAAAGACCATTAAGATTAATAAACCAGACCAAGGGGCAGCCGAGACTACAGCTACGACAAGATCAGCTTGCTGTGGTTCTTAAGAAAGAGAAAAGAACCGAGTGATGATTGGATATGCTGGTTAAAATGTGACACACTATTTGTTGTTCTAATTTGCATGCTATAGGGAAATCACATTCCTTGTACTCGAATCTTATTATGACTATACGTTTCTTGTGCTTGTAGTTTTTACACTAAACTCCGATTCTTTTGCAAAACTACTTTTGGTTTTTATGTGATGTAGTAGTTTTTGCAATTGGTGAATCTCCTTATTATTTGTGTTTTCTTTTGCCATTCAGGATTCACCAGTGACAGCAGTGTTTTTGGGTAAGCATGCACTGCGTTTATCTTTCCGTTTTATGTTTGCCTTTGGTCTTTCAATTTGTGCTGTTTTATGGTAAACTTCAGATGAGGTGAATTCAATTTTGTGCGTTTTGGTCCTTTTTCTAGTTTGCGCCCATGCAATTCTAAAAAGTTACGCAGTGTGTCAGTTACGGCTTATTGTCAAACACGGACGTGAAATTTCAAATGTGCTTTTTGGTATGTTTGGATGTGGAGTAATTTCTTTATTTCACTTTTAAGGAGTCAAACGAGGAGTATATTTGAAAGAATAAGATGAGATAATATTTGAGTTAATCTGGATTAAGTTACATGTGGATTTCACAGTTAGAGTAAGATGGGGTAATATTTGAGTTAATTCGCATTAAGTTATATGTGAATTTTGCAGTTAGAATAATATTATGTTATAATTTTTTTTTTCTCTTCATTAGTTTATTTCACTAAACTCCAATTAAACATGATTATTTTAATCTTCTTTAGTTCGGAGTAAAAAATTTAATCTGGAGTAATTTTACTCCATAACCAAACATGACCTTTATGTGTGGTTGCAATATACTATGGAAACGGAACGACTAAAGCTCAATTTCAGATCAAGTCGACTTATATGACAAACTTTTTTGATGTTGATGTACTTGTGTGTTTTCTAAATTTATATTTTTTAGATGAGGGTTCAAATATTCTATTATTTTCATGTCCCAATTGTTCTTGACATCTTTATCTTTGATTTTACAGTTCAAACAGACGATCTAAACCATCAATGTTAAAATGTGCTTTGAGAACCTAAATCGTCCCTTTTGACGCACAAAAAGTAGTACTTGCTTGAACCCTTGACATCCTTTTGATCAATAGGAAAAATAATTACTATCTTTGGGATCTAATACTATACCGGCATAACGCTCCTTATAATTACTATCTTTGGGATCTAATACTATACCGGCATCAGGTCTCCAATGTGAACAACCTCTACCCGATGGAACAATGTAGGCAAGAGAAGTTGGCAAAACAGATCCGTAACTTCGAGAAAAGGATTGGCTTTGAGGGGAATCCGACTGTTTAATTAAAACAAAGCATTGCGATGGTTCCTGCGAATGCTGATGCAATGTGATTTCTGCCCAGTGCTCTGAATGTCAAAGTGAAGAAATTCAACCAAGCGCGGGTAAACTGCGGGAGTAACTATGACTCTCTTAAGTTAGCCAAATGCCTCGTCATCTAATTAGTGACGCGCATGAATGGATTAACGAGATTTCCACTGTCCCTGTCTACTATCCAGCGAAACCACAACCAAGGTAACGGCCTTGGCAGAATCAGCAGGGAAAGAAGACCCTGTTGAGCTTGACTCTAGTCTGACTTTGTGAAATGATTTGAGAGGTGTAAGATAAGTGGGAGCCGGTTCGTCCGGCGCAAGTGAAGTACCACTACTTTTAACGTTATTTTACTTATTCCGTGAGTCGGAAGCGGGGCTACGCCCCTTCTTTTGGCACTAAGGCCGGTTCTGCCAGCCGATCCGGGCGAAAGACATTGTAAGGTGGGAAGTTTGGCTGGGGCGGCACATCTGTTAAAAGATAATGCAGGTGTCCTAAGATGAGCTCCACGAGAATAGAAATCTTGTGTGGAACGGACGGGTAAAAGCTCGTTTGATTCTGATTTCTAGTACGAATATGAACCGTGAAAGCGTGGCCTATCGATCCTTTAGACCTTTAGAGTTTGAAGCTAGGGTGTCAGAAAAGTTAGCACAGGGATAACTGGCTTGTGGCAGCATAGCGACGTTGCTTTTTGATCCTTCGATGTCGGCTCTTCCTATCATTGTGAAGCAGAATTCACCAAGTGTTGGATTTTTCACCCACCAATAGGGAACGTGAGCTGGGTTTACCGTCGTGAGACAGGTTAGTTTTAAGCACATGTCGAGTCTGGAAAACCATGCTTGTGACGGGTATACATGGAGACAGTCTTAATAGTCGCCTTTGTTCTTGTAGTGTTAATCTTCTTCCTTTGTGGGATGAAATAGCTGAGCAGATTGGTATAGGATTAGCGACAACCTTTTGAGATGTCTATTTTTTTTTGCCATTGTTCTGTTTTTAATTATCAATTTCTAAGTAATTTTCATGAATCAAATTATTGGAGAGGATTTTTTTTAGCACAACTGTATAGTATGATTTTTGTTTTCTGTTGGTTTTCATATGCATTGGGGGTACTTAATCAAATTATTTTGGAGCCTAGCTGCACATTTGAGATAAAATAAGCAAATATTGGATTTTCAAAGATTTGATTGCGGGCCCACAGATAAGATTATGCCATTAATATAAATTTGTATTATTATTTTCCTTCTCTAAAAAAATTATTAAATTTCTTGTTGTTGTGATTTATAATAAAATTATTCATTTAAAAGGAGACCTAAAATAAACATCAATGCATATGTCTCCAAGAACAAAACATTTGCAAGGGTAACCTCGTGCAAATAGTAAGAATCAACGATACAGACTATTTGCATGCGCAGGGTAGTGGAGTATTTACAAGGACCTTCAATAAAATATAATATAAATAGGTGGTTGAGTATTTACATGGGCATGGAGTTGGGTATTTGCAAGGACATTCAATAAAATACAATATCTAACATGTGCCTAAGTATTTGCATGGGCAAGAAATTGAGTTGTTGCAAGGAACTACAATTAAATATAATATATGATCTTCATAAAGTATTTACATGAGAAGAGATAAACTATTTACATGGTTGTACATCACACAGTTCCATGCGCTACAATTTACATGGGCATACCTTTGCAACATGTCAGAGGATTTCAAAATTTTAATTTCTTTTGCAAGGACTGTAATTACCTTGCAAAAAACTAGTGTTGCCCTTGTAAAAAACTCATATTCTAGTAGTGAGACATCACTCTTGTTGCTTGGATGTTTTGAAAAATATTTGAGTTTCGAAAAAAAAAATACAATTAATATTTAAATATAGCTGTTCAGATAGAAATAAGTATGAAATTAATGCCAAATGTTTTGATCGTACATGTAACCACCCAAAATAAATGTGCCTACTTTTTTTTCTCGGTAAAGACTGTAGGCTTGTTTGACACTCCAATTGTAATGAAACGATTTGACTATTCGAATCCTTCTTTAATTATATTGTATTTGAATCTTGCGCTGCATAAATAAATATATAAATTATAGAATTTTAACAAACAAAATTAAATAAAATAAACTTAAGACCCAGGCTGCACCAAGAAATTTTAATTCGTTCAACCAAATCTGATTCATCCAATCTAATTAGATGTAACTTTAAAAATTAGATTTCTAATTTCTATCTTGTTGGAATCAAGAAAAGATGTGCCAGAGTTTCATAAATTGTAGCATTTGGATTTGACCCTTTGCTTTCACGAGCACAACCTTGAAGTTGTTATCGCCATGCTCCATAATTGTCCTGCTCTGAAATCACTGAAGCTGGTTCATGGGGTGTAAAATCTTTTTTTTTTTTTTTGTAACTTGTATGTTAAGAATTTCATTATATGTGCTATTGTATAAATGGTTGAAGATTTTTCATGAGGTTCATAACTTTTCGATTTTTCTTGCCAATTGCATACTACTTGCTATATAAATATACATTATGTTTTATGCATGCTTAGATTCCTAAGTTCACTGGTTCAGCAAGATGAAGGAAAAGAAAAGATGGAGGATCAAGGCTGCCACGTAATGCTGATGGTAATTACGATCTGAGTTGTACCAGTCAATGCAAACAAGTCTAATTTCAGACATTCAACTCAACACCGAGTACAAAACAAAAATAATAGAATGCGAACAAAATTTACAAAAATCATATTCCAAAAATCGAAATTTCCAAAATTGTATTATCCGTACTAATTTTTCGAAAATAGCTTTGTAGCAAATAAAATTTATCAAAATATGTCAAAATATGATGCCAAAAATCGAAATTTCCAACCTCCAAACCAAAAATGCCTAAAACCCCCGCCCCCATCCCCAAAAATCGAAAATAGTTGTTCATTTCTAACAAATAGTATATATTTGGTAGTTAATTTTAAGCTCAATTAGATTTTTATGCCATAAATGAAAATGACATTATAGTAAATAAAATTATCAAAATAACACTATCCGAAAGTATATATGATGCATTGACCAAATCATTTTGTGTGGCTATTGTATGGTATGTTGCAACTTTTAAAATAGAAAATTGCATTTTTAATATGCCAATGATACATTCGATATGATTTCTTAGTTTTGAATGCCGAAGATTGAAAAGCTCTTTATAATTTTGTGGCCGTTCATTTGCTAGACCTTGCTCCCTCGAATGATACCGGATACATCGATATGGCGCAAGAAACTTTGGGATATTTGCATAACCGGCAACAACTAAATAATATTTGCCTTGCGGTACCATAAATTCATCATCTAGTGCACTCTTTAATACGGTTGCATCAGATGCTGATCCTTTCCATCCAGCCATTAGATATGTAGACTTCGTTAATTCCTTATGACACAAAGTGATTTGGTTAATGCATCATGTATTCTCCGTAATTTTATTGTTAATCACAATGGAGATACAAATTGGACTACAAATGCAACATATCATACAGTAGAATAAGATGAAATTGTTGATGTACCCGATGGAGATGAAGAGTATGGAGAAGATATTGAGGCACTAAACAATCTATGCCATGCAGGACATCAAATGAGATAAGTAATTGCTATGCATATGTGGAATGATTATGTTAGACATACAAGAAGTAGAGACTCTAATTAATATTTAATATATTTTATTTAAAAGAAGTAGAGACTTAGATGTACCGATACATGTATCCTTTAACATATTCTTTTACTGCACATAGCCAGTATTGAATTACTGCACGAATATAAATAATCAAGAATCTAACATCAGCTAACATCAATATAAAAGCAACCCCTTGTACTATACCAGTAGACTGGTACCAGTCACTAGTAGCTCGAAGTGTGCTAGTATAGATCAGTAGACAATACCGTACCAGTATGATTCAAACTTTATAAAAGAAGATAAGATAAAATAAAATAAAAAATGAAATTGAAGTACATGCTATTATTTTCTAATATGTATAAGAAAGAAAAATTATGACCGATTCAACACTCAAATATAATAATCCCTAATTACCTAAAAGATATACTTTATAGCGTAGTAGAGACTCAAATATAATAACTCACATCTACAATGTTGGATTAGTCTAAAATAAAAACGACATACAAGGTTCAGTTCAGAGAAGGATTGAGCAAAAATAAAAACATAGATGAACTAATCTAAGGAGAAAATTAAAATATAGTAGTTTCTCATTTAGACTATTCTTAAATACAATCAAAATCGTACTGATGTTAACCAAATCTAAGATTGAACATGCATAAATTTTGAGTTTTGTCGGTCACATCCATGTAAAGAATAAAAAAATTGGTTTAGCCAATTAATTATGGTAAAAATAACAAATCAAAATGTCTGCAGGGGCAATCTGGTCAACACAATGAAAAAAACTGAAGTAAAGAACAACATAACATAGAACACACTGGTGAAAATATAACATAATTGTATCCTTTTACTCTAATACAAGTTCTAAAATATCAATCATAAATATTTTTACTATAATTTTCACAAAAATATCAACTCTCAACACTAATATTTCTAAAATATAACACCAATTTTCTTACCACTTCACTATCATTTTCACAAAAAATATCAATCCTAAACACCAATATTTCAAAAAAAACATGCCACTTATCTTACTGTTTGGACTTGTAAGTATTAACGGTCAACTTGATCCATTCTGCCCGTCTTTCTTCAGCAATACATATGAATGCCTCACGGGTCTCGGTCTTAGCTATCAACATGTTACATGCAAAAACAAAATCTGCCATCTCATAACCCGGAATGCTATTTTGGTATGCCTCAATTGCAGCCGCAACTGAAAACTTGTCTGCACGCTCAGTAATTCTAATTGCATTCTTCCCCATTATAGCACAATATTGAGATGTCTCTTTCCTCTTGTATGCCAAATAATTCTCGTGAAATTCAGATATAACTTTTCTCTTTCTAGTCTTATTTGTCCTTCTAGGTGACGAAACTCTACGTGTCACCAACAATTGGAGCTTGGGTGCAGGACAACACTTGTGCTTGAGTTCAGGTCAGATCAAATGCTTGTGTATTAAGAAAATCTTCATCAAAATCAGTATGATTTAAACCTCCTGGAGCAGGTATAGTGGGACTAGGAGAGTCAATGTCAAATTGATTCTCACGATTTGTATAATAATTACTTCCATGACGACGCGAGCCATTCACAATACATCCTGAAATTTTGATACGAAAGGCTATATTAAACAAAATAGAATAATTAAAATGTAAAAAAATGCATGTTTTACTAAACATAATCTCATACCAGAATATAAGTCGTGCAAGTCATCATAGTATGGAAAAGGCCTGTTATATCACCTTTGAGCATCCTTATCTGTTTGTAAAAGAGCGGCCCACACTTCTTCGGTAGCTTCAACCATTTTCCTCGTAGGGTCCCATCCGAAATCGCTTTGATCTCTCAATCGTTTTATCGTTTTGTAATGCTTCTTCAGAGTGCGTTCTTGCTCTTTAAGTTGCTTTAGTGAGAAACTTGAATCTACAAACTTTGCTTTGAATCTTCGCGTCATTTCATTCCATGCAATAGTACTCCATGCATTTTGTTAGCGCATACTGGTCTATTAAATTCAACAAGCAATTTCATTAGGAATGCCTTTTGAATCTCATTCCAAGCGACTTTATTGTTAGTCTCATTTACATTACCTACATCCCAATTAAGCATCACAATGCCATGAGCATCCAATATTTATGCAAGATAAGAAATACAACATATAACCTCTATCACATTAATGCAACAAATATAATTTTAGTCTAAGTAATATAAAAATATACAAATTACCCCTCAATTAGTCCTCATTGTGCGTAAGTTTAATGAAACACCAACTAAGATGTAAAATTATAAATCTCAATTAAACAATGTAAAGTTCTAAGAATTCACATAAGATGCCTAAAACAGCTTTTCTTGAGGTTTGCTAGGTAAAAGACATGAACTAAAAGATCTGACGAATAAAATAATTGACATTACTTGAGGTTTTAATTGCAATTTTCTCTATACTAGAGCAAGACATATGGTACCAAATAGTACCGTGACTGGTACAACAAAGCATACGGTATCGAATGGTACCATGACTGGTATATGAAAGTTAACGGCACTGAATAATACCAGGTTTGATACACAAATACATAAATTACCCGCGATAGAGATATCTCTGAGGATTAGAGATGTTGAGATTCACGGCTAAACCTAGACAGCGTCTCCAAATTTCATTCGATTTGAACCAAAAATCGACCAAAATCAGATATATTTACTGTCTCCAAGTTTATTTAAAATATTATTTTTTTCAAAAAAATATAAAATTGATCTCCAAGTACATTTTTAATGTGGATATCGCATTGAGCGGTTTGATTGGGACATGAAAGCAACGGGACATTTGAGACAACTATTTTTCAATTTCTTGATCATGTACAGAGCAACTAAAATGATTACATATTTGAAATGTAAATACACAGTTAGTGAAATGGATATAGATTAACTGTTAAAATTTATTATATGAAATTCATTTGACGGTTTTTTAGTTAAACTAATGAACTCCTTTGTGTGAACTCATACCGTTTTTGAATGATAGACCAGTTAATAGGTTGAACTAGTTAAATCATGGGACCGGGAGCAGAGAATTCGTATCACCCAAGGTAACAAAATATTTCTGTTTGGATCTGGACCGTCTAATCATTATCCACACGACTATTAAAGAGGCCATGTGCTTTCCACCTCGAATTGGATTGGTCCGAATTCTGATCAGATGGTCCCGGTCGTGATCCAAAGTCCAAACAAAAATATTATGTTACCGTAGAGGATATGGATTCGGGAGCAGATACCTGCCTTAAAATAGTAGTATAAGACCACAGTAGGGGTGTTCAAACGGTCGGTTCGGTCGAAACCGAACTAAAATAATCAAACCAAACTCTTCTTCGGTTTTCAAAATTGAAACCGAACCGAACTGAACCGATTGGTGCCATTATTAACGAAAATTACACATGTTCATACACAAATTATTTAATTCCATACAAAATATGTATATGCTCTAAAATAAAAGAAAGGAGACAATAATTGAACCAAACAAAATATAAATCATGTTTAAACCAATATAATTCGGTCTATTCGGTTTAGTCGGTTTTGAAAAGTCTAAACCTAACCGATCCATTTAAACCAAAAAACCAAAAAACCAAATCATTTAAAACGAAATAGTTCAAATATTCAACTGAACCGTTTGAACACCCCTAGACCACGGTACCAGCAAGCAACAATTAATTGCCTACGAGCTTGTATAAAAAAAAAATCTCTATAATTAAATGCTTGGATTGAATGTAATTAGTCTAGGTGATAATTAATGTACATTTTAAATGTTTAATGCATCTGGACTTTATTTTTTGACTCTTTCTAGCAATTTAATTACATTTCACATATGATTTGATGACATCCTTTGGTGTTGACATTGTCTACCCTCATAATTCAACGAAGAGAAAAAGAAACACTGTAGGGGTGCTGGATTCAACCTTGGTTGGTTAAACATTGACAAACTGTTAGCATATATATATATTGATCTCACAAGTCACAACCGGAAAGCAGTACTATTCAAGTATTAATTGACCGGCTATATATAGAGACTAATTCATCAAACCACGAGCTCTAGAGAGAAATATATTCGACATTTTTTTTTGTAAGGAAAAGAGTCAATTAATCTACCAACCTATTAATATCCTTAAGAGATTTTTAGTTGGATTTCAAACCTGCTACCTTCATTTCTTAAAAAAAAAGATGTAAGTGGATCCCTCCTCTTGATAAAATTATATTTTTTACAATAATATGATCATGAATTTTATAAAAATATCTGATGGTTAAGAAACATTTTTTTTATATGTAATGTTGCATAAAATTACTGTCTTAAATCGAATAATACGGTTAAACAAGAAATTATAACGGAAACCCCTCAAAACATGTTATTACATCTAATCCTTATGTGCTGTATAAGAGAGAAGCATTTTTCAATGAAGTTCAGAACAGCCACAGTTCCATGCAAAATGCAATGCCATGCATTAGCAGAAACTAAAATTTAAGTGCTTTCTGATTAATTAGAAAAGATAAACATACCTCTTTAATTTTACTATGCAACATTGATTTAAACAAGCCATCCGGCCTTCTATAATTAAATCATACATAGCTGAATATTATCTAAGAAATGAATCTGACAAGTGCTTTAATGCCTCATCCAACATTCAAGAAACCATCGAACAAACATATCTCCATCGAATACTTTTTGTCAGCCACAAATTGAAAAGAAAAGAAAAAGAACACACATATTCTGAATCACTAGTAACATATGCATATAAATTTCTGAGAATTGCCTTTTGAGGTTATCGGCAGTTAGTTTTAATGGAAATTGAGCAGACTTTAGGCCGATGGAGAAAGGAGAGGGTTTGATTTTTTTTTTTTTTTAACGTGTTACAATGCCCATAGTAGGGCTGCAAATGAATTGAACTTACTCCAGTTTGAGTTTGATTTGAATTAATTTCGAACTAAGTTTGCTTTGAATTAATTTTGAATCGAATTTTTTACGAACTCAATTACGAATCTTTTACGAACTTTTTTACGATAAGAAAGAGTGATCATAGTAGTTGAAAGCGGAAGGTGAAAGTCGTCTAGGATTTAAGAACTGAGAACGAGAGTTACGACTTACAAGTTATGACTTATGATTAGGTGGCTTTATGTTTTAACTTTTAAGTCATCAGCGGAAATCGACGGTTCATGTTACTTTGAGATTCAAACTAGAATAGTTCGTGAACCTATTTCGAACGAACCATATCCAGTTTGAGTTTGGCTTGAATTAATTTCGAACTATTTCGAATCGAACTTTTTACTAATTTTTTCGAATCAAACTCGAATCGAATCACGAACTGCAGATTTTTTTGTGCAGCCCTAGCCCGTAGGCTAAAGGAGAGGGTTTGATTTCTCCTTCATTTTCTGTGAAAAGGAGAAACAGATAAAAATAATAAACAAAGGAGCGAAGGGCATAAAGGGTATTCGACACACTATTCCATATTATTCTTTCCAAGGCTAATATGCTTAGCGACATATTCGTTTTGAGTAGTGGAATTGACTATTCTCAACATGCTATTCCATAGCTAGAGACAGATTCAGAATTTCGATCAGGAGTAGACACAATATGCACACGCTTTTTGGAATTTCAATGTTTAAATTTGTACATAAAAAATAACAATTTATGCTAAACTGGCATGGAAAAAAATTACACACAATTATTTATGTTTAGTTTCAAAAACGTAACATAGTGTACGTGATTATTTATGCTGAAATTTATTTGTAAAATCTGTAGTTCAAAACAACTTTATTTTTTTCATTTTAAAACACGAGATATTATAAAGACTTTGTATCTTAAATACTGAAACTAAAGTCTTTACCACAACATTAATTATAATTTTTTTTTAATCACATTCGAACTAGGTGCAATTTTTTTTTTTACTAGCCTTAACACAATTAGGTATGGTCCAGAATATTTTTTATTCAAAGAAATGAGCAAAACCTTAGAAAATTACGCAAGCACAAGACTTACTAGGTAAACAAGAAAGACAAAAAGCCGCTCATTGTTTTAATTTACGAGTATCCTTTTCAATTTTGTTTGTTTCTTGCATCCAAGAAATTAGGGAATGTTCCAGGCAAGGGATCCGTATCCTCTCTATCAATACAGAGGATGGCCTCACTTTACGGTTTGAGATTAAATCTCTACTGGTTTGAGATTCGGGAGGAAATAGGGGCAGTATTTTTGGCTTTGAGATTCGTGCTAATTTAAAATGAATGGTCCAGATTCAATAATTGTAAAAGATTCCCTTGTGCGGTAAGAGAGAGGATGTGAATTCAGGCACCAATTAATTGGAGTCTCAAACCCCTGCTTTCATTTAATTTGATGCAGATACGCTTATTTGGAATAAAACTAAAGTAGCAACAAACGAGTTGGCGCGGTTCACAACTCCAGCAACACTCGTGAATGCGCGGTTCATCAGAACTCGAGCGCGAGGTGGGAGACACGGTCCATGGAAGGAGTGCAGATAGAGGTGAAAACGGATCGGATACGGATCGGATAGTAGTAAAATTATATTTGTATCCGTTTTTTTTTTCCGGATACGGATATGGATTGGATATTAGACGGATACGGATACGGATACAGATCGAATCGGATATTTATTAAAAACATGTATAAATATTATTAAAAATGCCAAAATTTATAATATTTATCTAATTATAATGATGAATAACATAACTTTTTTCATAATATATATTAAATTATGAGGTATATATCTACTATTTCGGAAACGGATAATTAAATTTCAAAACCATATTCGTATCTGTATCCATACGGATATTCGGATATCGAATATCCGTATTTAATTTTTGAATACGGATCCGGATACGGTCGCATAATATCCTACCCGTTTTCACCCCTAAGTGCAGATCCTATTTTTTTTTTTCTTTCTGTAACGCGGTTCTGGGCCGTGTAGTCTTTTTCACTGGTCCAGGCCTCCATTGTGGGTACTAGGTAGACACTAACTAACATATAATATTAGTTAGCTTTAAAAAAAATTCATAATATAGGAGTAGACAAGTACTAAATCTGGACCTATTTGAATCCGCTAGCTCCTGACTACAATATAGCTTACTCCGACTACAGAATTGACTATTCAACACGTTCCCACTATGATAGCGTACTAATCTGCTATTCCAAGCTGTAACTGAGTTTGCAAAAAAAAAAAAAAAAAAAACAGCCGTAGAATTTTCTCATTGATACGCATCTGCTAGAGATTACAAATCAAGAATTTTCTTATTCATACGTACGAATTTGTATTTTTCTTAAAGAAATTTTCTTTCTTGGCATCAACATAAGGCTATAACAACTATATATTTATCTGAACTTACAATGAACTGTATTTATATGTATACATACTATATATAAATGGTGACGATTCTTTGTTTATTGAATAATCATATTTATCTCCGCACTCTAGTTTCCCTCTGTTCCCATAGCTACAATTGAGAAAGGTTGTACTATGGTTCCCATCTCAGTCCCTGTCCTTGTTCCGCGTCAACCTTTATAGATATAAATACTTGAAAAATAACAGATTAATACATGCAAAGTAAGATATTAATACTTACATGCGTAACTTGATATGGTGATCTCCCTTTTTAATCTCCAATGATCATCATGTCAACCTTCCTCTAATGAAATAGTGGGAACCTTGTATCCCCACATCAACCTTCCTATAACAAAAATAGTTGGCTTCATTAGTATAAATATTTCAGTGCATAGGTATCAATACTTGTTAAATAAGATATTAATACTTACAAAATAAAATATTAATACTTTGATTTGTAACTTGATATGATCAAATGCCTGAAGATTAAACTTTGTACAATGTATATACATATAAATACTTCAGTGCATAGATATAAATACTTTCATACGTCATCTAGCGCCATATGAAAAAAAATATTAAGTATTACGACCTTCCATATAGTTATGGAAATATTAATATTTTTACAAACGTGTATGGTCCCTCCTACCCCCCCCCCCCCCCCCCCCCCTGAGTTTGAGAGATGGGGGATTTGGTTGGGAAGATAATTATTTACGTTAAAATACTTTTGTGCATAGATATAAATACTTTTGTTTATAGGTATTAATACTTTAGAAATTGTGCGGGGACGATACAGATTATATAAAAAAATTGTGCTGGAACGGTCCCCCTAGGTTAGTTATGGAAGTTATGTGCGGCTACAGTGCGGGGACAATTATCAGCGTCCTTGTTTATTTACGATAAAACATATGTTTAATTCTTGCGAAACATATATATTTGATGAAAAAATTAATGTTGAAGTTAATAAAACCCTTATTCAATATTACAAAATTAAGAAATCTTGTAATATTGTCTATGGATGTTTCTCCTTTGATTCAGGTAGGCAGTTTGATAATTCTATCAGATTCCAATATCCCAGAAGAGGCAAGCTTTCGGGGGCAGTTCCAGAACTTGAATTCGAGGAATCGGATCTCTTGAATTACTGAGAGACGGCTGATTATACTTCTAGTTTATTGCCATCTGACTCTGAGTGCTCCACTTCTTGCTCTTCCTCTTCTGCTGATCATGTACATCGTTTGTTCTACATGTTCTAGCAACGGATAGGATTGCTAGTTGTCTAATCTGAGCTTTTAATTGTGTTTTGTAATATGCTCTTACTACTTAATTTTAGCTCCCTTTTGGGTATGCTTATCCTATATATGCTGTTATTAGTTTCTGTACGTAGTTGATTAGATTCTTTTGTACATACAATAGAATTGTTATTCCATTAATTGATTGTTGTATGAACTATTATTGTTTCAAAATGAAGCAGAGGTGGGGTTACTTTTGTCAAAAAAAATAAAATAAAGAACCTTGTAATAACGCCTGACGTACATATTGTCCTAGTTAGTGCATATACAGTAGTTCCATATTATGAGATATTAAAAATTGCACTGATATTGTTTTTAATTTCCCTGATTAACAAAGTTTACATTTCAACTCAAATATGATAAAATAAGATATATAAATGTATTATTTGACAAGTAAAAAAGAAAAGAAAAGCATTTTTATTAACAAGATAAAAAGTAATGGCCAAAATATATTACATAATCACCTAATTAATAAACAAAAGGTACCAGTAAAACCTCAGCTCATCAGTAAAATCTAATGGCCTACCAAAAAAATACAAAAATATAGGGAACAAAACTGAAAACTGCCTAAGAATGCATGATAATAAACATGAGCCTATAATAAATAAAATAAATTATAATTTGCACAAAAAAAAAAAAAAAAGAGTCATGGCAGATCAAAGAAAACAATCCACCATACTGGAAACCTTATGTACAACATTCTGAGTGCCGAGGCTACTCATATTTTGCCACTGAGTACCGGGTGGTGCCAGGTTTAAATCCAAGCACAGTGTTGTGTTGTCTTCCTCTACCTTCTTTTCTTTGATTTCTTGCTGCTCAAGTCCATCAGCAATGGCTCGGTGGCGCCTCATGTGCCCACCTAGCGCTTGCCCTATTGTGAACTTGAGCCCACAAATCGGGCACCCGTGGACCCGTGGTTTTGTGGGACCAACACGCACCTCGGTGCAATGGTCTGCTAACATCCTCGGCTTCTTGTGGCTCGCACGGTGGCCTCCGAGTGCTTGAAAGGAGGGAAATTGCCGGTTGCATGTTTTGCACTCGAACATCCTGTTGGATGACGGTGTCTGCATCTGGATCTGCTGTGACGGCTGTTCTACGATCTTGAAGCTGTCGCAGCTGCTATTGTTGCTGTTGTTGCTGATATTGCTATGGTGGTTGTACCCGTTTTGTGAAATTGACATGAGAACATGGGCTAGGTTAATGTCGACCTCTATTTCTTCGTCTCCGAATCTGAATCTCTTCATCTTCACAGAAAGTATGTGTAGAGGTTTGTTTTAGGGGAGCTAGTGAATTAGGTTTGAGGTGTGTGTATGTATTTGGTGCTTAAAGGGTATGAAATAATATATAGATATATATAGATACGATGTGAGATATTCCAGCAACCGTGTAGGTTATGTCTAAAAAACTAAAAGTCAGTTTTTATCGTTTCAACCAACCAATGTTTACTAAGCATGAGAGCAGTATAGTAGGTAGGTTCGCTGCAGACTAACTATCACCAGACCAAAAAAAAAAAATTAGAGATTTAGAGAGAGAGAGTCAATTGGTTGAATCCATATATGTGTCCATTACACATAAATGGTTTGGTCCATTACCAAACAAAATGTATACAATATTGCCTAATTAATTGAGATGCTGCCGACTTGCAAGTGTATAGCACAACTTGAAAGTTATTTACTGGTTCATGTTCCTTTTTGTAAAATAAGTTTTTGGTACATCCTGGAATAATTAGAGTCTCCATTTTGTTAGAACTGGAGAGATCAATGTACGTAGACCACAATTAATTAAACAGCAGTTAGTTAGTTAAAGCCTTGCTAAGCTTGAGCTGGCATTTGTGACTAACAAGGCTGCTTACTAGAAGCAAAAAAAATTGAACTGTTGAATTTTGAATTTGGCAACTTTTCCTTGTCCTTCTAGATTTAATTAGCACCTTCAGTTTTTTTTTTTCCTTTTTCCAAATAAATTTTAAACGGTAAGTCTAACATGTTGAAGAAAGAAGCATACTAGAAAGATAATAAGTCAAGGAGTCATAGCAACTGGTTTTATTCTTACTTTTCTTGTTTTTCTTAAATGGTAGTTGCTTTTAAATTCGTGTTCTTCTAGTAGGTGGTGATGTTGAATAAAATTGAAAGAATCCAAGATGTTCAGACTTGACTAGTGAGACAAGTTGTACACTTTCATGCAAATCCTCTCCATTTTATATAAAACTGACAATTCTGATTTGGCTTCCTGCAGGGCATCAGTCATTACTTTTTCATTTGTATGTATTGATTGTGCGCTGCATGAAGTCAAACTATCTTTGTCAATATCTTAACCCTCCAATAGATATTAAAAGTTGCCTTTTTCTAAAACAGGAAATGGAGATGAACTGAATTTCGGTTCCAGTTTTTCTTGCTAGCTTGATTACTACGCTATTAGCATGAACAGCAATTAATTACGGCCAACAGCAGTCATGACAATTTTGTTTCCTTTCAAATATGTTCCAATGAGAACGGGGAGGTAGCACAGTTAGAAAAAAATTCTAGAATTGTTGTACTAAAAAATCGAGAGTTCAATTCTCTCTCATGACTTTGCAGCTTTCGTGAAGGTTAAAAAAAAAAAAAAATGTTCTGATCCTCTCCAGTCTTTATTTTAATAGTAAATTTTGAACTAGCTAATGGATAGCTAGGTGTTTACGTTTATTTGTTGCTGATGATATATGTGTGTGTCAGCGTGAAACCTATGTCATCTGTATTGTGTGGTTTATAGATAAGAGTATGTGTAAAGAATGTAGAAAAGTTGTGTATCTTCTAGAAAGATATTAATTATTTAAGTCAAAAAGATGAGATCAGTTTTACTTTTTGTGGTTTATCTCTAGTTAGAAAAACTTCTAATTTTACCTGCATATATTGACACACATGTATAAAATGATATGTCTAGCTACTTAATTTCTAAGTTTCTAGTACACACGTTTTAGTTTTAATTTCTTGTTGACCTAAGACAAATCTAGCAACGTAGCAACGTAAAGGTAAATTTTCATAAATAACCCTGGAAAATCACGTTACAATTAACACATACAAACTTGAGTTTATAATGTCAGTAGAGGTTACAATTTAAAAACCAAGACGTACTATATATATATTGACAGAAATTAATTAGAAAGAATCAAGTGCAAAATTAACCTACCTAACCACGGTTGCATATATTAATTAATTAATTTTTGTTAGCTGATCGATCTTGCATGCTTTGGAAACAAATTAAGCCAGAGGTCAAGTATTAATTAATTTGCTCTTAATTACTTGTTTGACTATATTATATGGATATATATGTACAGTTCCTATATATACGTATGTATACTGTTACAAATTACAACCACTAGTACATAACACACATCACTGATTGTGACCTTTCAGTGAACACAACTATAACCAAACTTTGGTTTTCTCCAAAGCTGCTTAATTTCACCCGCTTATATAATTGCACTCACGATGATTAATTTGGAAATTTAGATAACTAAGGCTTTATATGTACGTATGCGAGTACGTACTAATATAATTAAGTGGACTGGATCAAATAAACATTTCGTTTGTTAATAATTAAGTGTTAACTACTGGTTTTTTTATTTTAAGAAGCGCGCACAATATTTACCCCCGAAGAACTATATAGAATAATCTTTTTATTAATTGTCAAGCCTTAATTAGAGCTTCTCTGTATCCCTGAAATTTTTGTAGTTTCTAAATAATTGTTAATATAATTTTAGAAATTTTAGACTCTCTGAATTTCTAAATCTCTACATCCCTAAAATTAAAATTAGAGTTTCTAAATTGCCACATTAGCATTTAATTCAAATAGTATTAAAAATTGAGCGAATACGGATCAATTATTTCGCCACGTCAAAGTTTTGAAATAATTTCATATATATTTAGAAACTATTGAACAAAATTGCTAAATATGAGATCCATCTACATCCCTGAAACTGATTTAGAAACTACCAAGTCAGTTTTGAAACTCCAAGAGTTTAATTATGAAGTCAAAAAGCTTCAATTTGCATGGTAATTAGCATGCCTCTTTCTTTGGAGAACTGTGTACATCTTCAAAAAAGAGAGACGGAATATAAATAAGGAGATACTGGTAAAATAATGTATGAACTGGACAATATAGGGCATATTAATTTGTTTCAACCCCCTCAGTAATAATCAAATTTCTTGAAATTGATTCATTTTTTTTATAATATTAATCAAAATACTTTAGAAACATCCGCCACATATGCTCCATGCACTATAGGTTCCCATGAGGTAAAGAGAAATTGAAGTAGAAAGGAATGGGGAAAAAATAAAAAGAGAGGTGGCATATTTTTAATTTTCTTATTTGATTTGTTTTCTTCTTCTTTTGTTACACTTGAATTTAAGGAGTAACAAAATATAAACTTTAGAAGGTTAAAGAAGATTAAATGAATGACATCTTCAAATTTAATTAATTACCCTCATAATAAATATATATCCAACTCAATAAGAATTAATCAATTAATTTTTTTCTTTCCTTCTCCTTTACTTTATTACTCTATTCTCCATCCAAAACAAATGCAAAAAAAAATGTAAAGTTTAAATGATTGAATATTAAATAAGTAAATTTCATTACTCTTATATATCTTATGAAATATCCAACTCAACAAGTATTAAGCAACTAATAAACTTTCTTTCTTCTATATATATATTCTCCATCCAAACAAGATGCAAAAAATCCAACATAAACATTTGTTAGGTTTATTCCAAGGTACTTTCTAAGAAGTTGCCCATACATGTACTACTCCTTAATTGTACTACTTAACTTGATTTTGTTAATTAATTACCATGAAGGTTATAATATTATAAAATTTTAGAGCATCATTAATTTGCCCAAAGGACTAGACACATCAGACAGCCAATGGGTATTTTTTAGGGTAAATTTTTGTATCTAGAGATGCGATGAAATCTTTCTAAAGACTAAAATACAAGGGTTTAATTATAATAAGTCAGTTAAGCATATTAAGTGATCAGTTAGAGAAATTATGCTTGCCATGTTTTTGGCAGCAAATTGGTCATCACAAAGCAAGTTGCTTAATTAATAATCCACAATTATATATCACTGACATTGTGTGGACTTAATTGGAGCTTGATTAATTATGCACTCAGGTATCATGCATGCCATCCATATCTAGCTAGTAAAAGATAACCTTGAAATTAAGTAATAAATATATATTTCTATTTATTTATTTATTTCTTGATCATTTTGAGCTCCTTTTTGTTGAGCTCTTCTATTTCCTGAACTAAACCAAAGTATTAATTAATACATTATTAGTGGGTGCATTGGTGTTTCTAAACATTTCCAAATTTTTAATTTGTTGTTTCTCAGGTAAATTAATTATTATTTGGAGGATGTATTATGCATATATATATTCTAGTTCTACTGAGATTCTGAGAGTACGTACACTAATATATTTTTTTGATGGAAATTAATTAATGCTGACTTATTCTTTGAAGCCGTCCACATTTCTTATATGGTTTCTTAGATCACGTTAATTAATTAGTTAAAGTATTAGATATTACACTACCAATAGCACAAAATAATAAATAAAATATTAGATTTTCTTCCAAACGAATATTAATTTATTAGATACGTTGGACTAAATATTGTAAATACCATATCTGTGAAGAACCAATAAAATGTTATATAGAGTTTGTTTGAAGGTGGCCCTTGTAAGGAAAATATGTGCACATGAATTGAACTTATTAAGCAATGAAACAAATACTTTCCGTAAAAATTCTTCAAAAATAATTTAGATATATAATTCAGATAAAGAGTTTTATAATTAAGAAGAACATATGGTAGAAGCACTACATTTATGTATATTAAAGAAGAATAATTATAGAAAGCTCCTCACCTCTGTCCCCGCTTTTATCCCCGCACCCTCTCTCTCAATATTAACTTCCATAACTGCCATTTATCTCCCAATTTATCCCGCTAATAACTTCCATTTATCCCCGCATTAAATTCTATTGTCCTTTAATAACAATCCCCGCATTAATTACACTGTCCTAATACTTTTGACTTTAAAGATACTAACTTTCATAATGTTAAATATTAACGTTCCTAAAGTTAAATACTAATATATATGATACAATAGAATCCATGCAACTTATTTATACTTTTAGAGATTAATACTTTTTTACTTTAAAGATAAATACTAACGTTTATAATTTTAAATACTAACATTCATAAAGTTAAATACTGATGTACGGGGACGTGGGGACGATACCAAATTATTTTGTCATTTTTTGCGGGGACAAAGATTGTGTCGCCGTTGGACAAACGGTTAATACTCTAATAAATAGGGTTAAATACTTGTTCGATACACTATAAATACATTATAGATAGATGTTAAATACTGCGATAAATTTAAATACTCAATGGGTCGGAACCTAATTTTTTTGTCTTTTAGTGGAGGGATATGGGGGGATGGTGGTGTGAGGACAATATTTTTTGATGTTGGACGCTGATGGTTAATACTACAATGAACGAAGTTAAATACTAGATGGATGCATGATAAATACACTAAAGACTGAAGTTAAATACTGCAGAAAATTTAAACTATCAAATTGTTGGTAACTAACTATTTTTTGTCTTTTAGTGGAGGATATGGGGGGATGGTGGTGCGGGGACAATTATCTGGGTTCATTAAAGAAAGGGAAATTAATTAATGTAAGATTTTAATTCTCTTCACATCTATGGAATTTTAGAGAAGCTTCTCAAGAAAAAGAGTGGAAAATTTACTGAAGTATATACGAAAAGGTTGACTAGTTGTAAAGCAAATTAAGAATTGGAACAAAAATACAAGTACATTAATATAATTAATTCATGATAATAATTTGCACATTGCCTACAAAACCTAGCTACACATATATATTATATTATAGAACCGTCTTATATTTTATTACATATATAATTGTAGTACTTCTCTAATTAAAACAGCTAGTGATCTCTTCACGTTGTGCCTTTATATTCTGAATAAAAAATGAATTGACAAATGAATTGATAAATAATTGCCAAAATTGTTTTTATAAGTCGAATAATTGCCAAAATTGTTACATGAAAAAAAGAGACTTTTTATAACAGTAATAATAAAAATACTCTCATACAATTTTGCCAAATTTTCAATCATTTATCTTGTCACCCAATAAAAGATTGAAACCTATCAATTCAATGTCTCAGCATGCTTCTATTGGTATATTTTGAACCTATAAAATTATTTTTGATACAATCCTGCTCCAATGTAAAATTTTGTTTATTAATCTGACAAATTTAGCAATATCTGAACAAAACAAAGAGCTACAGTGATCCTGATTTCTATCCTCCTTTCTTTCATAAATGCATTTATAAAGAAACATATTAATATTAAATGACTTAATGACAGAAAAGTAGCATACTAAGTAGCAAAAATATATATAACTTAAAATCAAACAGTATTTTCAAATTCCATTTTTGTGTGAAAAAAATAATAATGGAATGAGGCACAAAATTCATTCAAGAAAAGTATCAAAACTATAAGGTTGTAAAAGCAAAAAGGCTGTTATTTTAGTGTATTACTAAAAGACCAGAATATATCATACCAAACTGGTACCTACCTCCCTGTACCAAACCTAGCCAAAAAAATATTCAACGCATACCAGTCCCCAAAACCTAAATCGACTAAACAAGCTAACAACCTTCTTACAAAAGAAAACAATTGAAAATGCAAAATGACAGAGACACCCTGTAAGTTCCTCAAAATAAAGTAAGTGACAGTTAACAAAAAATTCAGGCATAATTTTTTTTTGCAAAAGTGAAATTCCACCTGTTTTATTACAAAACATAGTCCACACAAGATAGTGCCTCGCATCAAGTATCCAATTATTCCAATCTAGCAGAACAACACCCAACTAGCATCAAAATCCACAAAAACAAAATACGATAAGAAAATCCACAAAAATAAAGTACGATAAGAAAATCCCCTAAAATCAATCACTAATAGCAATAACACTAGGAGAAGAGGAAGAACTAGTATCAATCAAAGTCCAATCAAGAGATAACAAGCCAGCTGTCTCATCAATAGCATCAGAAATGTCTCTATCATCCGGCCCGTCGAACTCAAAAGTAGGGTCCATGTCGGAATCCATGCTGACTTTTGAATCTGTGTTCAAGAGAACTACCAAGGAGCCTATATGAGTTAAACCAAATTTACAACCCAACATCTGGTATTCATATGGTTTTGCTAATTTGGTTTTCGCTAAACCAAATTTATTTTGGATAAAATAGTTTAGGTTGTTCGGTTTATTTGACTCGATTGCATTAAAAGTTGTGTTAGTTCAGTTTTTTAATTGACGATTTGATTATGATAATTAAAAATAAATAAAAAGAACAAACTAAATAAATTGAAATTTTAGTTAATATTTTCCAATATTGTAATATGCATACACTGAAACATAAATGATCAAGTTCGTACTTATATTATTGATTATCAGTTGAAATTTTAATGTTAATTCGATATAACAGTTAATCAGAATTAATGGAATAAAGTTGAATTTAATTCATTTTGTTTTTATTTAATTTGACTAATTGTATTATTATCGGTTTGAATTATATATTTACACAAACCAAATTTACATTGGGTTCATTTGTCAACAAACCCAACAACAAGATGCAACAGGAGAATTTGCAGAAGGTGTAAGCTGATTTACCAGATTTTACAAATTTCAAATTAAACCTAAAACAATTCGCTATTTAAAACATTTTTTTTTTTATGAAAAGCCCTTAGGCACGCTATTTAAAACATGGTGAATCACAATTGAAAGAAACTAAATAAACATACGAAGGAAGCTTTTATTTTTTTGCTTTCTGGATGAAAGTAATATTTAGTTGATGAGTATAACCAATTTTAAAAATAATTTCATTAGATAACATGTTATACAGTTCTTCAAAATTTCTTTTAAATTATCCCTTGTTCCCTTGCGGGGATTATTAGACGAGGAGGGTTCAAATACCTCCATTTTGTGTGCCTCCATTATTAAAAACGTTAATAAATCAAAATTTAAATCATAAAGATCATAATAAAACCATTAGATTTGATCTATGTTATTTTTCCTATGTGCTCATAAAATAATATCACATTTTCATTTTGTTTTTATGTGAATCAATCATTTGAAAAATCAACGTCTAGAAATTATCCACATTGGTACGTTTTTACAAGCTCTTGATGACAATCAAATCAAAGTTGAAATGTCACAATTTTTTTACATGTTCATAAATAAAATGATGTAGATCATATCCAACGGTTTTGTTTTGACTTTTTAGTTTTAAATTTTGAATTATTAAAGTTCTTAAAAATGGAGGCATTTGAACCCTCCTCTTATTAGACATTTATTAGTTTGTCCCTATTAGTTAATTTTATTTTGTTTATGTCCAAAAAGCAAAATAAATGAAACTTAAGAGGGACTTTCAGTTTAAAAAAAAACAATTTACTTAATTTTTTTAAAATAAAAATTGGAGGTCAAGCTACCCAACTAGTTAATATCTGTAAGGAATTTTTCATCCAGATTTCAAACTTACGACCTCCACACCTTTTTTACTTAATTTCACCTAGTTAGTTAACTTTATCTAGCTTCTATCCAAAAAACAAACTAGAAACATAGGATAAATTTTATGCTCTGAACTGAGATTTTTCTAAATTCAAAAATTCAAAATTAACCAAAATAAAGGAACTTGTAGAAAGCAAATTTCCTTGTACATAGATAGACACTGCATTTTCTGAGTTTCATAAAAAAAAATATTGCCGTTAAAATATTTTAAGTTTAGTATCCAACAAATAAAAATCTCCCTTTTATTATTTTGATAAGAAATCCATAGATCAAGCCTCCAAATTTCATTGAAGTTAAACAGCGCAACCAAAAGGAATCAGTGATTCTGGGCGTCTCAATCTGTTGCCATTTGTATCTGGTACCAACTGGTAAGCTCCATGGCTATCTCTGTCATCAGCTGACTTGGTTATTTTTTCCCTCCATACAATGAAACAGATAGCAATCTGGATTTGGCTGACATAATTTTTTGTTGTAGAGCTAAGTATGGCATCAGCATAAGTCCTTGTAAAGAATGGCACTGGCGCAGGTCAGTCATTCTATCCTGTTTGCAGGGGCGGATCTACTGTAGCTATAACACAAGGTTGGGCAACTGCCCTACCGTCAAAATTCAAAATTAATTTATAAATACGGAGTTTTGGGTCTTTGTCCTACCTTGGAAATTGATATTGCTCTACTCTTAATAGTTGATTATCTAAATATTATGAAGTAAATTGTGTTAGAGTACTATTTTATTGTTTTTTATTATCATTTTTTTATCTAGTACCTAATTATAATGGGTTTGGATCCGATTATCTATTTAAATCGGATTCAATAATTTTTTGTCCTACTCTGGTCAGAATCCTGCATCCGCTCCTGCCTGTCTATTGTCAGTATATGTTGCTGCATGTATGGGCATGTGTGTTGTCTCACTTGCTTGTCTACAAAGATGACATATGTTTGGTAGTGGCAACAAAAATCTCCCTTAAACTTATTATTGAAATTTTGTGTGGTCCTAAACCATAAACATAATTTCATAACATAATCAAAACTCAAAAAGTCAAAATGTTTAGTTTCATAAAATACTAACAGTGTCATCTAGATCGACTCTAAGATATTATTGATGGATTAAATTGTTTAATGTGTAGTTTCACTTGATTAGATAGAAAAGTTTTTACTGGAAATGTATAATTAATGCTTTAATATATAAGAATTTTTAGGAACAAATTTACAACTCAATCCAAAATAACATATTACTAAAATTTTAAACTTGTATTTAACTCGATCAAATCACAATTTAGTAAAAATGATTTAAATTGGATGAGTTGGACGGGTTGAAATTTTTTCTGTAAAATTCAAGTAAATAAATGAAAAATTCTTTAACGAAAGAGCCCGTTTGACATGTGAAAAAAAAATGAATGCCCAAAAAAAAAAAAACGAGAAATACCTTTCCAAGATCAATATTTCTTATATATATTTTTAAATGGTTGGAGAATAATGTGAAGAAAAAATCAAAAGAAAATTCATTACTCGTTTTCCTAGAAAAAAATATTATACCAAACTCGTTCAAAATTCACTCTTGAAGCAGTCTTAATTTCAGCGGCTCTTTTAGAGAAAAAAAAAAAAAAAAAAAAAAAAAAGAAAAAAAAAGAAGTAAACATGTGGATCAATATCTAACTGACGGCGATTTTTTATGCCAATCCGGCCTGTTTATTTTACTGCATCACTGAGGGCCTCTTTGCTGATATTTGGGCCGAAGTAGGCTTTGACCGCGACCGTGGGCTTCGGAAGATTGCACGAACATGTATCAATTTAATTCCTTTGGTGATTTCAGACATGGACACCGTGTGTCAAATCATAGACATGTGGGTCTTAGCAAACAAATTCAGTGATAAAAATGACTCGCTACACGTAACAATTCATGTTGTTACACCGGACCTGGTTGCCATGTTTGCTCTCACAACCTTTTAGCAGATCTGTCCCTAATATTATTCGTATTTGTGAAAATTGTAAAATTCCAGAAGCCGTAAGATTTTATATTTAGAAAAAGTATTGACTGATTGTATCTCATTTAATAGTTATGCAAAAATAAAAAATTTTAATGACATATGTGAAAAAGTACCTTCCCTCTTCTCTTCTTGACCATCATCCGTCAGAAAGTCTAACGCTTCTTTCCTTCCATCGCTTCGTCGACAAAGACCGCCAAATTCCGATTTGCTCCTCTCACCTCAAATGGTAAATTTCTCAAATTCTCGTTATTAGTTCTTCAATCTCTCTCTTTGACCCTTGTAGATTGTCTTCGTTTATTGAAATTATCCTATCTCGATCAAATTTATGCATTTCTTTCTTGCTTTTAGCATTTTTTTAGATGATATTTAGGTAGTTTTACTATTTGTTGGAATTGAACTTTACACCGGATCAGATATAATGAAAAAAAACCTTGTCATTTTGCTTGAAAGTAAAATATTCGAAATCTGCAGGAATCGAATAAAAATTCGCTTTAATCTGTTGGGATATGATATAAGTTGATTCCAGTAATTCATTTGACTCTAGCTTACTGGAGCTTTCTGTGTATTGTAGGCTGCCCTGCCTTCGGTAAAAAACATCCTAGTGCTAGATTCAGAAGGGAAACGTGTGGCAGTAAAGTATTACACTGATGATTGGCCTTCACTCTCTTCAAAATTAGCTTTTGAGAAATCTGTCTTTACTAAGACCATGAAAATAAATGCTCGAAATGAAGGTAGCACACCCTTCTCTTGAATTATATATCATAAAATAAACTGGTCTTCAATTTATCAATTAAGGGTAAGTTGCGTATAAACTTGGATCAATTGAGAGTAATTTAGGCAAATTGGGTCTCAATTTATAGTGTAATTAAACCTACCAAGGCCTGGTACCAAATATTGTGGCACTAATGTTGGTGTACAACTTAAAATTAGAATTGGGTGTATTTTGCGAGTACCAATAATGGGCCATTCTCAATATGGCAATATCTGATGCACCTTTTGTATGTATGTCTGTATGTGTGCATATACACATGTGCAGCTGATATAGTGATGTTTGATGGGCACATAGTGGTCTTCAAGTTCATTCAAGATCTTCATTTCTTTGTCACCGGAGGAGATGATGAAAATGAGCTCATTTTAGCGTCGGTTCTTCAAGGTTTCTTTGATTCTGTTGACACCATCCTCAGGTCTGTCTTTCTCGTAGTAAATTTTACATCGGACTCCAATAGCCAAGAATATCAGTAACTGGATACATACATATCGCAGTGGTATATTCCAATACCTTGTACAATGAAGATATTGTTATGTAAATCTTTACTGAAATGTGCCACTAGTACGGAAATTGACTGGTAATTTACTTACCCGGATGCCTTCTGGCTGGTACCTGATATTTGAGGTTCATTGATGCTATGAATACGAGAAAGTTATGTGGTACCAGGGTAGCGTACCTGAGTGGCATGTTACTATTGGGTCTGTTTATACTGGTTCATTACTTTGATACTTTTTATTTCAGGTAATTTACTGATAAAATGATTATTTCTTTTGGATCTGGTACAGGAACAATGTCGAGAAAAGGACCGCACTTGAAAACCTTGATCTGATCTACTTATGCCTTGATGAAGTCGTAGATGGAGGGTAACTCTATGATTTCTCTTTTTATATTTCAGAACTATCTTTATACTATTTTCGGCGGTTGTGCTCTTTTAGGTTGTTAAGGAACGGCTTAAAGTACATAAGGTGGTTGTAGAATAACTTATTAAGGTGCTTTTAAGATTGTAATATATATTGACCTTTTTTTTTTTTTCATAATTATGGACTAGTTTGCCTTTTCTCAATTCTTTTCTTTTGTTTCCTTCTGAGTATTATTTTTCTCTCAGGATGATTCTAGAAACAGATGCTAGTGTGATATCAGCTAAAGTCTCCTCAGCCAGTGGTCTTGATTCTGGGGCCCCCTTCTCTGAGCAGGTACCTTAATTTGCATCCATATTTTGGTACTGTTTTAAGTTCAATTTTTACATAATTAATTTTCTAATCTAATACTTTGCTTGAATTATTATTTTATAGACTCTATCTCAGGCCTTTGCTGTTGCAAGAGAGCACTTTGCAAGATCTCTTCTCAAGTAAGTTAAGAGACATCTGGGTCTATGATTTTTTTGCAATTGATGACTAGACCATAAAATTTTTACTGGTACTTTCCTTCTGTTTCCTTTCTTTTGCTATCATGTGGAGTGGTTGAAGTCCAGATTAAATTCCTTCCAGTTTTCCTTAAATACCATAGGTAAATTTTGGATTCTTGTCAAGTTTCATTCCTAGGAAATTTTTTAATATGCTCAGCTGGTAGGCCGAAGAAAACCTTAGTGTGATTATGCTTTTAGACAAGTTTGTCAACTTTACAATTGAAGAATTAAATATCATCTGTTCCAAAGTAATATTTGTTATCCATGTGAATTCTATAGATGTTGTGTTGCAATTCATTTGGTGCGTTAGAAATATTGTTTTTATTTATTTATTTGATTATATTGTCGATGGTGTATTTCATTTCTAATTTGGTTCAAAGTCCAATTGGGCCGAAATTGAACAAGTTGAGCTAACTTAGGTAACTTCGGCCTCAATCATCCGTTAAAACAATGGGTGAACATAGTTTTTTTTTAATACTTCCTCAGATTCTCTATCATTATCTCGTGGTAATTTTTTTGTTGTATCTCTGAAATATTCAAATACCTGCCTCATTGAGCTGCCCTGTTTTGTTTTGTAATTCATTTGGTAATTTCATGGGCTTCAGTTGTTTGTTCCTAAACAAGAGGCGTTCCAGGCTTAAAAAAAATGATTCAAGTGAATACTAGCTATTTTTATTCATCAGTGGGCTAAGGCACTAAAGTTACATGGAAGAAAATAGTGAAATTTTTTTCCAGACGTCTGCAAATTCAAAATTCTGAAACATTATAAAAACTTCGAAAATGATGTTTTTTTTTCTTTGGTTAAAAAACAAAACAAATGTTGAAATCACAATGTGTGTCTATTTATTTTTTAAGAATGAATGATTGGCTAGATTTTAGTTAGAACCACCCCGGCAGAATCTTCTATTGTAATACTGCTTTGTATTAGAAATGAAATATGGCGAGCAAGCTGTTTTGAATTGAAATATTCGATTATTCTAATCTGCTTCGATAAAGAATTTAAAATATTAATTAACATGATATTGGTTTTATATTCTTCGTATAGATTATGATGGGGACAGAATAGTGCAATGTGTACTATCACTAGTTGTCTTTTTATATGTTTTCAATTACAAAGGAAGAATAAAAAGGGTAAACCAATAAAATCAATGAAAGAAGGGAATAACAAATTAAGATATAAACAACTTTATTCCAGCATGATTCGATTAACGTTGATCGGTACAATGATCCCATCAAGAAACAGAATAAGTCTACAACTAAATGGGGTCACCAAAAACTAATACTTAATTTTGTTTTTTGATGTAATCATGTAGATAAAATATGGTGTAGCTTAAGGAAAACACTATTAAACACAAAAATTGAGGTCAGTTGATCCCCTTTTTACTTCTACTCAAATCCGACTCTGTTCTAATTAACATTATCTAATGTGTTTTGATAGTTCAGCTGTACCTACTAGTAAAATTTTAAATTCTCAAATAATTGTCCTTACTTCTTTTTGGTGCAAGGCAAACATGGATGACTCTTTTTTAAAATTAACTTTGATTTTGCCTATGAATGTTACACACTTAAACCAGGCAGGTAGCATTATCATTATGTCGGATTCCGATACCCAGGAAGGGAAAAACAACCAATAGGATTCCGAGGACGATCCAGCACTTGGACTAGAGGGATCTGATTTATCATATTATCTTCGATATAGGGCTGAGATTAATGCTGTTGATGCTACTTATTTTGATATGGACTCTACTACTGATTCTAGTTCTTCTATTTTTACGTAGTTTTCTATTTCTATTGGTTGTTATGTTGTTATGTTTTGTAGTTTATGCTATATGTTTGTTTTTATTTTTTTAGTTATTCCCATGTTGCTTTCCAACCTGTTGAATTAGTTCTTTAGTTGTTCTTTTTTTATGTTGATACTTGTTTTGTATGAACTATTTTGTTTCTATGAAAACAGGTGGGTACTCCAGACTTTTTTCAAAAAACAAAATTAACATTATATAATAAAATTAGAAGAAAACTCCAGATGTAAATTCCAATGTGAACCATTAGGTTGTTTATGAAGGAGAGAATTCAAGCTCACATCCCACTTCCCAGAAGTGATGCATAAACATTTATAGAAGGCATTAGGTACGCTAATTGTTCCGAATTTCTCTTTGAACTTTGAAGTAGCAGCATCAGTGGCCTATATAGCTTTTGGGAAGCTTCGTACCTGCTAGTGATGAGACTAGTTAACATCACATCATATGTCCTTACTCCTTGTACACGCGGAGACTCTGGTCAATTAATTACGCTTTTGTTGACCTTGACCCTTGACCTTGATCTCCAGATACGAACTGCACAAATTCTGTTCTACTTTTACACGTAAAGTGAAAAACTAGTAACTAGTGTTTTTTGTCATCAGATTATGTATGAAGCCAGGGGGCGGACCCAGTGTAGTCTGGGGGCATCCGCCTTTCTTTGAATTTTGAGTTTTAGTATAGATTTATTGGTTCCAACTGATTTTGTTCCTTCTGAAATTTTTTTTACTCCTCTCTGAATGTTTAATTGGTAATTTGGAATAAATTTATAGTTAAAATTAAAATAAATTTCTTAAATTATGATTGGTTATTATAATTACAAGTCAGAATGTCAGAAATTATAAGTCAGCGCATTATAAAGTATAAATTAAAGCATTATTTTTTTATCAAATACCTAATTAGTTAATGGGTTTAAATCCGATTAGCTATTTAAACCCGATTCGATATTTTTTTGCCTCCCTAATGAAAATCCTGGATCCGCCCCTGTATGAAGCAAATCATGCAGCAATGTGTCCCACTCGTTAGCAGACTCCTTAATTAGCGTTTTTTCTCAATTACCTAGTCAATTCATTTTCTATATATAAAAATCCGAAATTAATTTTGTCCAAACAATTTTGAACAAATTTTATTCAAAGTCGAACTTAAACCGTCCGATCTGCATTTAAATTTGTGTAAACAGATAAAACTTAATTATTTAAACAACCCCGTGAATCTAAATCGTACGTACAAATTTGATGTGAATAAGCCAGTTTAATTAGACCCAACTTTAAATAAGACTTTATCCAAAACTCTTTAAAGAAAACCCCACCCATAGAAATCTGGCACTGATTCATCTAATATTATAAATAGATAGTGTTCTATAATTAATATGTTATTTTCTTGTATTATAAATATATAGTGCTCTATAATTAATTAATATGTTATTTTCTTGAAGTAACCAAGAAGTTGCTTGTTTCTTCCCGCGGAAGATGTACATCTATGATCTATCGCACCCTATATATATATAAGATCCCTGCATGTATACCTCCAAACAAATTAACCATACTCAATGGGAGTATCCAACAAACATACAAGAGATAATCACACACAAGTAAGTAGTAGAGAAGAAGCAAATCTACTGCTCTCACTAGCACTCCCTGAACAAAACAATAAAATCAAAAGAAGAAGGAAGACAAAAATTCCAGGAGTGTTTGAATGCAAAACATGCAATCGCCAATTTCCATCATTCCAAGCCCTCGGGGGACACATGACGAGCCACCTTAGACCGAAAGTTCGGTTTGATGGGCTCGGCATGGTTATCACAACGAAATTTAAGGAGCAAAAGAGGCATCTATGTAACTTGTGTGGAAAGGAGTTCATGTTGGGTCAGGCATTGGGCGGACACAAGCGTCTGCACCGAACTCCTGCAATAGTAACCGAGCAGTTGTTCCATGACCGGCGCCGTGAAGCTAGTTTTGATTTGAATATGCCTCCTTTGGACATGAACACCTAACTATCATAGTTGGTTGTACTTGTATATATAATATAATAATGTGATTTGGATTTATAGGTACTTTTATTTGTATGTAGTTGCTGCATTTATACTACATGTTATGTATGATATGAGTTCCAATAGCGTTTTAAGATGTATGTAAAATATGATAAGAAGTATGAAAATCATATTAACCTTAATTAACTCATGATTGTGAAAAGGCTCCTCTATTTGAAGACCCAATCAAACTGATTTTTGTTGCAATTAAGCTGTTTTCATATGGCAATTAATGTTTTTTTTTTAACTTTGTTAACAGCTACCAAATTACAGAAAATAGATGTGTTTGAAACTTCTAAACATTCTCCTAAATCACACTAAACTACAGAACATTCCTCATGCTTAACCAGTGTACAACAATCCGTGTACAATATCCAAATTAATAGACGGGTGTTTTGTACAAACCGTGTATAAAATGCTAGTCATTGTACACGGTTAATTCGACCATGTACAAACCACCATTTTCAACACCTTTGTTTTTATCTGACACAATTGGGTTTATTAAAATACAGACACGGTTCTATAACCCCCTATTCATACATGACGCTCGCTGACACAGTTGTGTAACCATTGTCATTAACTTTTCGAACAGTATATGGTTGCTTTTTTTTGTACTAGTGACTAACCAAATAATTATGCACGTATTTTAAAGTTCAGCTAATTAATAGAGTTATCATTCAATTAAATGTCTGAAGTATTCGGCTGGTTTAAATGATTTATTATGGATCTATTTAGTTCAATAATAACAATGATGATATCAACAGAGATAATATACAATCTAGCTATTTCGACATTGCAAATTAAGTTTCTTATGTTTGCCTCAAAGTAAATTGCGAATACAAATTTCTACACACCTGAGAATGAGTACGTCTTTGGTCTAATAATAAAAGCAATTTTTTTGTATAAAAAACCACAGGTCCAAAATCTAAAAAAATACAATTATTTGTAAATATAAAATAATTTGATAGCTTGACTTCTAACTTTTATTAAAAAAATTCTAAACTTATCAAATGCCATCAATATAATTAAGGTAGACTTGTCACGAATTCGTATCCTCTGCGTTAACTCAAAAGGGAATCTTTTGAGTTAATACATCTAAACCATCCGATTTTCTTTAAGATCCGTGCAGACAAGATCTGCACTAACTTTGAAGGATCCTGTGTTAAAATCAGACGGCTAAATTCTCTCTGTTTAAAATCAGACGGACAAGATGTATAACTAAAAAGATTCCCTTTGAGTTAATGCAGAGGATACGTGTTCGACTTGTCACTGCTAGCTCTCTGAGCAAGGTCTATCTTTTCTTTTTTCAATTTTTTCTTAAGCCCCTTGGAATGATATCTTATAATAGAAGTACGTACGTAATAACTTGGTGACTAAGGCACGCACTCCATTAATTAGTGCATATATCTATCAATCTGACAATTTGAAAACAAATATTAATTCGGATCTGTCTCTATCAAGTTTTCTTGGTTAATTAGGTAAGCAACATAGGTTAACCCTTTTTGATCATCAAGTTTCAAATTAGGAAGCAAAAAAAGGAAAGGAGAGCGAGTCAACATAGTTAGTGTTTTCGTTGTCATTTGATAGCGCGTGGCCGGTGTTTACACAATCATTGACATGTAGGTTGTAGCTAGGTATTAGTATTACTATGGACATTAATTAATTATTTCCCAAAACAAAAGGCGAGACATAGTTGCATACTTGCAATTGATAAAAATATTAGTAGTTTGTGAATCTGTTAGGACATGTTAGGCAAGTCATTGGAAATGGACATAGGTACGGAAATTGAACTGAAAAGTATTGTTAATTACGTGGGAAAAAAAAATTCAGTTCATAAATTCAATTGAACTGAATTTTTTTTTTCATGGGAACAGTGCAGCAGCCGAACAGGCTCTTAATGATTTTTGGCTACTAGATGTGTTGTAACTATAATTGTGTGACTCAGATATTAATTCGATAAACTAATATTAATTATGATAGCAATTAATTAATTTCTGATAATTGTGTGACTCAGTAGCTCAACCTTTTATCTGAATGTTAGTTTATATTTAAGTTTCTATATATGTTTAGAGGTACTAGATATTTTGGCATTGTCGACTTTTGTAAGAACAATTAATCAATTATGCATGGTTTGTTATGAAATTGGTGGGTTTTCCCACTTTTATATTAAAAAAAAAAAGTTTGAATATATTCTTGTGCTAAAAAGGTATTTGACAGTATGGCGAACAATTCAGCAGCGAGAGTACGGATGATAAATTGTTAAATTATAATAGAACAAGAGAAAGGGCCGAAATTTTTATTAATATACAAAAGAAATAATAAATTTAACAATCTATACAATGTTTCCATAAAATTCAAAATCTACCCAAACCGATGACATTGTCATGGGTTTCAGAATCTAAAACCGATGACAATATCATCAGTTTAAGCCTCAAAATCATTCCCATCCGACAATGCTTTGAGTAATATATCTATGCACAATTTTTGATGCGAGAGTTATATCAGATTAAAACAAGAAACGGTTTAGATTTTCCATCTGACAAAATAATGATTGACGCAATTTCAAAAGTTTTCTTAAATTTTTATTTTTTCAAAAATAGAAAGATCATAATATTTTCTGTATTTACCTAGAAGTGATTTTTGAACCGTAATCAATAATTTAGATTCAAAGCATTTTTTTTCAATAACACACACAGAAATATTTTAATTTTTCTTATAGCTGCGAAAAATTTGATCTGAAAAATATTGATCCGGGTTATTTATTTCAGTCTTTCTAATAAATCAAATTATATGGTATTCTATCTAATTTCAAAGAAATATAAAAATATTTCTAATATTTTAATACAAAAATAAATAAATTGTAATATTTTCTAATTAAATAAAATAATTAAATGAAAAATTGTATTAAATTCCAGTTGAGATGAATTGGAAGGCTTAAACCGATGACATTGTCATTGGTTCTAGCTTCTAAAACCGATGACTTTGTCATCGGTTCTAGATTCTGAAACCGATGACAATGTCATAGGTTTGGGTAGATTTTAAATTTTATGGAAACATTGTATAGATTGTTAAATTTATTATTTCTTTTGTATATTAATAAAAATTTCGGGAGAAAGGGTCTTATTACAGTGACATGTTCAACGTAAAGTTATATACATAGCCCTCATTAAAACAATGATGTAAATATAGCTAGGGGTGAAAGCAGATCGGATAATATTCGACTGTATTTGAATTTGTATCTAAAAATTAGAAATGTATATCAGATATCTGAATATCTGCACAGATACGTTTGAATTTTAATTATCCGGATAATTAATATATACCATATAGTTTTAATATATATTATGAAAATATTTATGTATATATCTATGGATATCCGATATCCGATGCGTATCCATACATATCCGTATAATATCCGATCTGTATCTGTATCCGAAAAATAAAAGCGGATATGGATATGGTTTTACCACTATGATCTGATCTGTATATCCGATGGGATGAGATTTGGTCCAAATGAGCTTTGGACCGGACACCGTCCAAATCCTCTAAAAATCGTACGATTAAAATCCGAACAGTCGATCTGAACCACTCAACATGATTTTCATATTAAAATGTACTCAGAAACCAAGTTTTATATTTTTTTTTTGGAATTTTTTTACTATTTTTTTAGATACGTACAAAATCACTATATTTGGACCATTCAGAAAATAACATAGCCGACCAAATTTTTATTTATCCTATTATATATATATTTGAATTGTTAACATAGCCGACTAATTAAGTAGCTCTTGTAATACTGCGGCTAATATTTAATCCTGAATTCAGCAAATTAATTTGTGCAAATTTTGGGAGCTTCCTTTATATATATTAAAATTGCTTCTTCGTCAAGTCATCACCGAAAAAAGACACGCGCGTCCAGACATACAATAAATAAAAAAGTCAAAAACAACTGAAAAAAGCATTTTCTGGGATAATATATACAACTGTAACGAAAGTATAGTACAATTAATGTGGTTATTTGTTATTTGATGTTTTGTAAGCGACCCCTTCCGCAAGTTCGAGGTCTTTTGTTTTTTGATGGACAACAGCGACAGCTGTTGGCA
>CAXKVW010000840.1:0-92568 GCA_964058825.1 Carex arenaria
ATTTCACCAAAGAGATAGGAGTAGGTCCGATGGGAATCGGACCTACTTTTAGGTTCAATTAGCTCTAACACTGTACAATTAGCATTAAAATTAGCACGCACGGAAATTGAAACATATCTGCACATATTTTAATAGACTTAGCACAGATCTTGATGTAATCAAATGGTCATTTCACCTTCGGACCTACTCTAAATTCTTCACCAAAACCTATCCTTCCAATGAATTTATATAGGACTTTTAATTTTTTAATCTATTATAAGTTTTTTTATGGGCGAACTCATGTTAATCCGGGGAGGGCAGCTGTCTCCCTGGATTTTGAGTTTTAGTAGAGTTTGGGATGTTTCGATCGACTCTGCTCCTCTCTGAATGTTTGATTTGTAATCCGAGTTAAATTTAAGGTTAAAATTAAAATAAATTTAATGAATTTTGATTGGTAATTAGAATTATAGGTTAAAATATCAGAAATTGCAAGTTAGAGTATTGAAAAGTATAAATTAAAGCATTGTTTTTTATCAAGTACCAAATTAGTTAATAGGTTTAAATCCGATTAGTTATTTAAACCCGATTCGATATTTTTTTGCCCTCCTGACGAAAATTCTGAGTCCACCCCATCGAGCACATTGTTGCTTCTGGTTGATAGTATTCCTTTTTATCTGCAGATTTAACCTGCAAACAATCCTCTATTGTGAATAGCAATAAATCTTATAATTTTTTTCAACAACATCATGATATGATTAATCGCGCCATTGTGCGGCAACAAAAAAAATGTCATTTGTGCATGTGTAATATCATGATACACATGTAATGTACGATTAGTTTAATATTCAATGACTATATAATCCCACACCTTTTCTGCTATATATGAGATAACAGAAACATATTATCTATTAAATTAATAGAATTCGATCAATAAAATTGATTTTCATTTTTTTTAATTATACCCCACTTTTCTTTATTTATCTTATTATTTGATCTGTTTTTAATGACTAAATGATTATTTTTGTTGCCATGATGCAATTTAAATAATATGAATGACATGCTTTTAAAATTCCATATTCGCTTAATTTATCTTATTATTCTCCTTTTGATTTTGTATCATTGATTTGTGCTCTCAATAGTAATTGAGGGGAATCACTTAGAATGGTCGACAACTTACAATTAATTAGTTGTACTTATAAGTTATAACTAATCATTGGTGAGAGGTTTATCGGTACAGTCGCAACACATACATTATTTAAAAAGTAAATTTCATATATTCTTTGAAAACCTTAAATTTATATATTTTCTCTTTTTAAATACATAATATTATATTTATCTTTCTAAGTACGTTCTGAAAACACACACATTACCCAACTTATTGTTTTATATTAAAAACTCATTTTATATTTATAAAATCTATATTTTATCCTCTATTTAAAAATGAAAAATGTGTAGCATGCATAAGAGAGTTTCAATCTTCTAATTAGTCAATTTATAAGAAAAAATAATTTATTTTCTACTTGTGACACACAAACTTATACTTAAATGTCATTTGTATGTGCATTACAAATAGGAAAATGAACCAACAAATTGGTCAAATTAAAAAAAAAAAAAAACTGATACTTCTTTTATACATGCTAAATATTTTACTTTTTTAATAGAAAATAAGGTTGAAACTCTGGAAATGTAAAGTGAGTTTTAACATAAAAATGGTGAAAGATAATAAATTAGATAGATGTGAGAATTTTTTAAGTTTGGAAGATATATTAGACGTTAGAATACGCAATTTCGGATTTCTTTTTTAAGGATAAATATGCTAGCTACGGCATTGGGAATCTGTGTCGATTTGTTTTAGTTAGTCTTAAAATTTTGAAATTCTAATCTTACCAGCTTTTTTTTTTTAACTTTAAATCTACCATCACACAGATCAATCAAAGTGGAACCAATTGTTTTTTTGTTTTTTGAAAAAGGGTTAATTCTAGAGCTGAATCAGTACAAGATATAAATATTGGTATTACATTCACATTTTGCAATGAAATATCAATGCACTGCTGCTGGAATTAACTAGGATATAAAACATGAGCACGTTATCGGTGTTTTTACAATGAAACATCGATGCATTGTTTTCAAACTTAGAGCCTGTTCAGCAAAACACTGTACCAGTGAGAAAAAAAATTCACCCACGCATACAGTGTTTCGGCCATTCAAATTAGATTCGAACTCAACCCATTCCCGTTTCCACTGTGCAGCCGAACAGACTCTTAAAACATCCATAACTTTTGATAAAAAAAAACTCTAATTTGAATGTTTGACTCCAATTCAAAAAGCTTGCAAATAGACAGAAGCCACCATTGTCATCCCTAATGCCCCTTACAGCTGACGAAATTAAAATTGCAAAAAACATATACCGTTTAGAGCCTCAAAACTTTAATTAAAATTTCCGATCCTCAACAATTACGTATTTTTTCTTTATTTCAACTAGAAACCTTTAATTATTCATCATGATACTTAATTTGATAATAACTAGCATTTTAAAATTAAACACTAATATTAGAAAAAAAATATTTATTTTTATTATTCTATACTATGGTTCGTAAATTAACTATTTTAAAAAAAAAAAAAATGTTCCGCACATATTCAATATGTGCAAAACCATCTTTCATTAAAAAAAAAATAGTTCAACGCAGATTGACCCGCCATTTTTATTTATATCCAAAAATAAATATAAATTATCAAAATATGTCCACAAAACTTAGGAAATTTTAAATATACCCAAAACGCCTCATAATTAGGCAATTTCTAATTTTTATTAGAAACCACCTACTTATTAGGCGGTTCTTAATATTTATTAGAAACCGCCTAATAAGTGGGCGGTTCTTAGTTTTTTTTTTTTTTAAATCTGAATAGTTGATGCCTATAGTTCCGAAATTTTTATAAATATACAAAATACGAAATTAATTTAACAATCTATACAAATTTTAAACATAATTTTAAAACTATCTACACTGATGACAGACTAATCGGTTTCATAGCCTGAAACCGCTGACCTACTCATCGGTCCCAAGATTCCCAAACCAATCAGTATGTGATCCATCCCAGAACTGATGACAGTGTCATCGGTTTCAAAAGCTAGAACCGATGACACTGTCATCGGTTTAAGTCAAGCACGATTTTTTATTTCTGCGCACTTTTTGAAACAACGAACGACTCAGATTAAAACAACGAACGACTCAGATTAAAATACTGTTTGTAATCATTACAAACTTGCACAGAAATGAGATCCAAATGAGATATTTTGTTAAATTTAATTTAAAATAATTTTTCATTTTTTTTATTTAATTAGAAAATGTTATAATTTTTTTATTAAAATATTAGAAATATTTTTATATATATTTTTTAATTAGATAGAATTCCATATAATTTGATTTATTAGAAAGACTTAAACAAATAACCCGGATCAATATTTTTCAAATCGGATTTTTCATAGCTGTAAGAAAAATTAAAATATTTTTTTGTGTGTTATTAGAAAAAAAAATAAAAATGCTTTGAATCTGAATTATTGATCCCGGTTCAAAAGTCACTTCTAGGTAAATACAGAAAATATTATAGTATTTCTATTTTTGAAAAAATAAAAATTTAACAAAAATATCTCATTTGGATCTCATTTCTGCGCAAGTTTGTAATGATTACAAACAGTATTTTAATCTGAGTAGTTCGTTGTTTTAATCGAAGTCGTTCGTTGTTTCAAAAAGTGTGCAGAAAGCATCAAAAATCGTGCTTGGCTTAAACTGATGACAGTGTCATTGGTTCTAGCTTCTGAAACCGATGACATTGTCATCGGTTCTGGGTGATCGGTTCTGATCGGTTTGGGAATCCTGGGACCGATGAGTAGGTCAGCGGTTTCAGGCTATGAAACCGATTAGTCTGTCATCGGTATAGATAGTTTTGAAATTCTGTTCAAAATTTGTATAAATTGTTAAATTAATTTCGTGTTTTGTATATTTATAAAAATTTCGGCCTATAGTTCTTTGATCAAATTTAACAAGTATCAAAACAATACAGAAGCTATAAAAATGGCGACAGATTGACATGGATGATAGCTTTGAAAATTTTAAAAAGTGCTCATAATTTTAAAATATTAAGATGGTTACTAAAATTTTTCGAGAATAGACTGTACTAGCAGTTAAGACACGCTCCGCTACGTCTTTATATCTCATTCTCCAAGTAAAAAATTGATCAAAGATCTTATAAAAAATTGCAGAAAGGTATAAACACACAGTACAATAAATTATATATGCATTTACAACACCACATACAACTACAACATATATAAGATACAACAGTGAGTAATGTACAAACGGATTGATAGTTCGATGCTTAATGCTTAATTCTAGATATCTACTTATATTAGCTGAATACATCTTTCCTAATCACTAAGAACAAAATAGCAATCTTTATTCGTTGTACCAAACTAATGCATTAATTTCTCCTCATCACATAGAGAGAGAGAAACCGTAATGAGTCATCTGTCCACCAACTCGCTGTGGGAGCCATGAGTCAGAAGGCCGGTTCCCTTCCTCTCCTAGTGACTGTCATAAAACCGAGCCGTTATTTTCTCAGAAGCGAAGCAAGCCGTTTTTTTTCTTTTTGGAAGAGAAGGAAGGCTGTAGAAGTCGAGAGAATAAATAGAGAGAAGAAAACTAAAAAAAAAATAGGAGAAAACGTTGACATGGGGGCCATTTGGAGTTGTTACGTGGAGCACAAAGAGATTGAATAATGTTGATAAATCACCCACCATTCAAAACAGATCGAACGGTAATAAATGAAGGTGCTACTGTAGATGACACTGTCCATCTACAGTAACATTTCCATCCCAAATTATATATCTACAGATACCTTTAATCTTAGAGTAATAACATCTTACAGTAAATAAATCTACTGTGATTTCAAAGAATCACATAGACCTGCAATTCTAAATCCACTCATTCATTTTTCTTCATGTAAGAATCTCAAAAACTGATAGTTTTATGCACAAATCTCAAAACATATGAATGGGTGGATTTAGAATTGCAGGTCATATGATTCTTTGGAAACAGCAGATTTATTTCCCATTTTATAACAGTAACAGTAACAGTAGTGTTATTAGTACCCTCTGATTTATGACATAATTTAGTTTGCGAGTTAAATTTAGCACAGGACTCGAGCGAGCGAGGGAGCAATCGAGAGAGAGAGAGCGCGCGCGCTCGCGCAAAAGAGATGGAATCGTGGGAAGAGGAGGAGGGATCGGTGTCTGGATCGGGGTTGGGGGCGGGGACGGACGTGGAACTAATGCGACAGGCGTGGCGGAACGAGAAGGCGGCGCCGGAGATGCTGCCGTTCGAGGAGGCGCTGGTGAGGCGTCTGCGGGACCAGATCCAGCTCCAGGTAGGCATTCAATTCGTTCTCTTCTTCTTCTTCTTCTTATTGTAAGTGTAAGTCTGAATGAAATGATAGAAGAGGAGAGAATGAATGAATGAATATACAATTGAATGATTAGGAAGAGCGAGCGGAGGAATTAAAGAGCGAAGGGATGGAAGACGTGGTGGTGTCGCTCCACCACATGGACTCCGACCGCGCTCTCTTCCTCCTCAAATCCTACCTCCGCCTACGCCTCCACAAGGTACCTCATTCTCATTCTCTCCTTTAAGAAGTTCACTTCCTCCCTCCAATAACAATTGTATAATTGTAGATCGAGAAGCACTTGTTTTTTTACTCCTCCCATACACACCTTTTCGCCCGCCTTTCCCCCGAAGAGCAGCTCTTCTGCAACAGGTAGGTTCCATTCATTCATTCGTTCACTCATCCCTTTATTCATTCCTTTATTCAGTCATTCATTCATTAACTCACTCTCTCTCTCATTCAAGCTGCGTCGACATTATGACACAACATCTCAAGCAGTCTGTACTAAACAAGCTGCCTCAGCACTACCAATCCGTTACCAGGCAATCCACATCAAGCGAAGACGATGACATGGGTATTTCATTTCCTCTCCTCTTTACTTGCTATGCTATATCTCTTCAACTTCACCTCTCTTAGCTAATTCTACTTTTAATTTTGCAGTTGATTCCCCGCAGCTTGACACTTTTGTATTCTGTAAGACCAAGACTGATGTTGGGGCCTTCCAACTTGATGACACGTAATAACCCCAATATTCTCCTATGTACATTTTGTGGATTGTTTATATCTCCCTTTCCATCAAGTTATGCTAATTTTATCTTAAAAATAGGGGTGAGGAGATTGTGGACTTGGTGGTTGATGATTTGTATGTGCTACGGTACAAGTCTATAAGGGGCCTCGTGGAAAGTGGGCAAATCAACCTTATCTAACTCAAATTCCTGAATTACTCAGGCATAGATCTTCTTGTTATCAAACCTTTTTTTTTTTTTTCCTTTTTGTTCCATCCCCACCCCACCCACCCACACACACACACCCCTTTTGTAAGACTAGGTGTGAATGGGTTCTGACCATGTCCAGGCCTGTTTGATCACCTGATCCACAGCAGATCAAGAGATGTCATTAACATCTTGGATGGACATGAATCGAGTTTAGTAGGCTTGATCTGAGGGTCGGTATGTTGAACTGTTAATATGTTATACATATATTAGTGGTTATTAAAATTATTTATGCCCACTGACCAGGATGCCATGACAGGTCACCTGTCATGTCAACATTAAAATGTAGGTTTTGTCATGCAAACACTAATTGTACTACTGCTAAATGTCTGAAATAGATATCTGCCTTTCATCTATCTTGAGAGTTGGCTTTGCTGCTGTGAACTTGGTACATTTTTATGTGAACTGTGAAAGCTGATGTACTCGTTATCTGGAGATGAGATGGACATAAAAGACGGGAATGAGAGCTTAATTTGAATTTACCAGAATTGTACTCTTCTCATCCTGATTTTTTTATTGAGTTAGCTTCCATGCGAAAAGAATATGAATTAACTTGATTTATATTAACTTGGCTGCTGTTTTCTGTTATCTTTTTTTGCCTTCTATTCATTTTCTTCTTGTGTGATTGATTGAAAGTACTCTCTAGATTCCTATTCATGGGGCAGCAGAAACAGGCTATGTTTTCTTTTGAAAAAAAAAAAGCTGCGTTTTTGAGCTAGGTGCCATTGAAGAATAAAACCCGCTGTACAAATTTCTTTTGAGAATATCTTATATTTAGAAGCGTATACGACAGAATAAACAATGCTCAGTTTAAATTTATTTTAAATTAAAATAGATGACATCTGATACATTTGAATGAACAAAAAAGCACAAATTATGCCCCTAAAAAAGTTTAACGTAGATATGAATAAAGACAATTAGCAGGCAATTGTTAACCCCTCTTACTCAAAATAAACATCAATCAAAAGTCAAGAAGAATAAATAACCAAATCCCTGGGCATTGCCACAGCTTTACGCCCTTGTCACCAAAGCAAAGCATCCTGTCCTTTCTCCCTTCAATTAAAGTCTAAAGCACTTGTTCCTATTTCCTGTTTGTCTGAAATTGCGAAACACAAAATCGAAAAGGACAATATCCTACCTATGCCTGCCAAAAGGGTAACATGGTCTATACAACTTGATGATACAGTTGGATAATTATTAGTAAATTAATTAACAGTAAACATAAACAGTCTGACAATTGGATGTAATAGATCTACTACCAATGGCCACTGGGGCCCTCCAATGCTGCTGTGACTTTTCCAGCCATGTATGGTGGTTTCTCGATCCTATCAGCACTGCCTCTCTCGGTTTTGAAACTGGGATTTCTTCGTGGGTACATGCTCCCTGAAGGGATAGGGTTCGAAGGGCCGCTACTGGGGTTAGGATTCCTCATTATTCGTTGCTGCTCGTATACCTCGGCAGCCGACTGTGTGCCATTGTTAATGCTATTATGTAGTGCTGACCCTATTACCTTCCCAGGTCTTCCTGCTGTACCTGCAAAAACAAATAAACCAAGCTCCATGAGTTTCCAGCACCATGGCGCACCAAATTTTATGCCAAATTTTTGTCATACCAAATCCATCAGTGTATTTTCAGAGCTTGATGTTGTTATTCCCCACAAAAACATAGGCAAATTCCATATTGTCACTAGTATGCCCCTTCTGACTCAGCATACGCTTTCTAGTATTCAGTACTTGTGTCAGGACATAGCATGCCATTCTGATCCAATATGACAAAGTACTTTATCTTTTACTTTTGATCCAGAATTACAGTATACCCTTTCTTGGGTATAACTATGGTCATTCTCTTGAGCATTCCTTTATTACCTCGTAATATAATAAACCTGATTATTCACCTTGAGGAACTTGAATTGGGACCCTGGTTAGAGGCACTTGATTTGAGGTCTCTGGCGGCTTCTCGGGATCTTTGATTAAACACTTCGACATATCCTCTGTTATGTCAGGTGAATTTTGGGCAGGTCGGTCAGAATAGATTGTACACGCCCTAGAAAATAGAATTTGAAATCAGTTAAAAATAAGAGTCGTACCCATAACTCGATTGATATGATGCTCAGATTGACAACAGTGATCAAGCTCTGCTCAACTCGGAGTCAAGGGTTAAGGCTGCAAAAGGAGCTCCATTTTGCTAGTTAATATAGGAAGGGGCTGCAGGGATCTGTTTGAACTTCCGGTTGTGTCTTATTATGATTTGGAAAGTTTGCACCTTATACTGCCTTGTGGTGTAGATCTGGTTAGATATGTTTGTGGGAACTTTTTTTGTTATTTCAGTTATAGGAGTCAAAGGGGAGGAAACCCTGCCCTCCCAAAAATAAAAAGAGGGGAAATTTTGAAATCCCATTATGATCTACATTTACATTGAAAGCCCCCTGATTGTTGAAGAACATTTACAAGAAAGGCCCCTGGTTTAGTTGTTTTATAAACCTAGTTCTTTTGGTGGATAAAGGACTAGCCTATGCATGCAAACAATAATTTAAGGGACTGTGTAAAATAGCTTACCGGGGTAAAGATGCATGTTGCCTTTCAGGAGGGGTCACAATGCCTCCCTTTCCATAGTGTTCTTCAAGGTAAGCAAACTGTTTCTTGAATTGATCAACAGCACTGCATGCAGAGTTGTCTTTTTAAGGCAAAGATATAAATAGTACTCCTAAATTCTCGTCCTAGAAAAGGGTAGGGCCAAAAAAGGAAAAGAAAGAAAAGGAAAATTCGAGCAGACCTGGGGTACATGAAGCCACCAGAGTCGGTGCCTTGCAGGAATTCCTTGAGCATCTGGGGATGGTACTCGAGGATCTCCCTATAGATGAGCTCCCTCACATCCTCCTTTGTGAGCCGCCGCCGCTCAAACTCAAACTCCATTTTTGTGACTGGCTGGGCCGATGGCTCCCTGTCCACATTCGCTATGTTCTTGAAATATAGATCCGCCAGTGCCTGACACATAGCAATCACATAATGTTCCTTTTTCTGTCGTGTTCTTTTTTTCTTTTTACCTTAACCATAGTTTTAGGGACAACTCCAATACCAAAGAAAAGGAGACGAGACACATAGAGTGACATAAGACATAATAAAAAGAATAGAATAGCTACCTCTTCAGCAGACGGTCGATCCTTGGGCTCAAAAGCAAGCATCCTCTCTAGCAAACGAAGCGCGAGTGGGTCTGCATTTGGAAATTTCTGACTAAATGGCACAGGTTTTTTCTTTCTCATGCTGCTCAAGTATCGCCTCGCCTTCTCATTTCTAATCTGGAAGATTTGACAAGAAATAGAAAAGAATGCCAAAATCATAAACTTTTTCTTTGCAAATGCAAATGCAAATGCTATTTTGAGGTGAACATGCAAACAAACTTACTCTTGCAATTGTCTCTTGAGAAGGGGTTCCAAGTAAATCGGTAATGATGTCCAGCTGATGGACAACATTCTTTCCAGGAAAGAGAGGCTTTCCGGTGAGGAGCTCGGCGAAGATGCAGCCAATGCTCCAGATGTCAATGGCGGGAGTGTACTTGGAGAAGAAGGAGCCACAGAGCTCGGGAGCACGGTACCAGCGGGTGGCGACATAGTCAGTCCAGAATATGGCGGTGGGGGTGTCATGGAAGGCGACGCGGGCCAGGCCGAAATCACAGATCTTGAGCTTGCAGTCGGCGTTGGCAAGGATGTTCTTGGGCTTAAGGTCGCGGTGGAAGACGTTGGCAGTGTGGATGTACTTGAGGCCACGCAGCAGCTGGTACAGGAAGAACTGGTAGTGCTCCGGGGTCAGGTCGTCATTTGCCTTTATCACCTGGTGCAGGTCTGACTCCATCAGCTCGAACACCACGTAGATGTCCCGGAACTCCCGCCGCGATGCCGGCAGCAGGACATGCTTTATCTCCACGATGTCTGGGTGCCGCAGCAACCTAAAGTTCATGTATCATTTTTATAGCAAACAGAACAAATTGAACGAGAAAAGAAAGAAGAAATCTGAACATCATTTCTTGCCTGAGCAGCTTTATCTCCCGCAGGATTCTTGTCGCATCCGAGACATGCTCAAAGATGTCATTAATTTTCTTTATGGCCACTTTCTCACCAGTGTGCGAGTCGAATGCCGAGCACACCACCCCATAACTGCCCTTCCCAATCACCTCTTCTATTCGATACCTGCTCCCTTCCCCGTATTCAGTGAAGAAGTCTATCTCCGCCGACCCCTGCTGCATTGGGTTTATATTAGTGTATGTTTACCAATACATTAGTCAGTTTATGCACCGTCACTAAATCACGTTTTCAGAAAGAAAGAAAGAAAAAGTAGAATAAAAGTCGCTAAATCAATCATGTTTCTAACTTAATAAATGAAGTAACTAGAGCAATCCTGTACAGGAAGGAAATGTGACAATTAAAGTAACTGGGAGAGAGCTTAAGAAAGGTAGCTCTAGTTGTGGGGGGCACATGCATATTAAACTCGGAATTTGTAATTTGTCTGGGTGCAGCCGAATTGCAGGGTAGAAGGAAAAGGAATATGTAAGGTAAAGGGATCTGATCTCATCTAGTTAAGCTAACAACTGCCCAGCAATTAATCAATTCAGGTAGAACATCAAATCCACCTCAGATTGGCACCAACCAGACTAGACAAGACAAATTAATTACAACAGGAAAGGGGGAAGGAGAATTTAAAAAGGTAACCTTTCTCCTCTGATCTTGTTGCATATTTGCTTCTTCTCAATAGAAAAAGAATAGATAGATCTCAACGACCAACCAGGCGGAGGCTCATCACACGCAGTTTAGGTGAAGAGAAGAGAAACACAAGCAGGCAGGCAAATCTTAATCAATCAGTTTAATTTAATTTTCCAGTAAGCAAAGCAAGCCATGAAAGAAAGCAAGAGAAGTGGAGTAGAGTAAAGATAGAGCACGGAGAAGAGAGATCTGGCGCGGTGAGAGGAACGGAACAAAGGCGAGACGAGAGATTTAAAGAGAGAGAAAGAGACATATAAGGAGGCCACACAAAATAACATAACACAGCACCACACACGCTACTCTACTAGCAAAGCAAGAGCAACAGCAACAGCTACAGAACCGCCTGGACTATAGACCAACTCAAAGAGGGCAGAAGCGAAAGTAGAAGAAAGAAAAAACGATTTTTTAATATACCATCTGAAAGAAACCAAATAATAATCCCGTGACGTTATATTTGAAAAAAAAAAAGAGAAATCCACTTACAATATTCAATACGGTCGATTCAAATCATTTAACATGATCTCTATATTCAAATATGTTTGAAGATCAAATTTTAAATAAAAATTATTCAAAAAAATGTAAAATTTATTCTCCCAGCACATTTTAATATAGATATCATGTTGAACAGTCTGAATCGACTGTTTAAATTTTGAAAAATCGTGTTGTAAGATATTATAACTATAAAAATATTGTAAGTGGATCCTCTTTGAAAAAATATTCATTTCTAAAACAGCTGTTTTTAAGTTGCAAACGGTTAAACAGTCGTTACAATCCATGGTGGCTTGCTTGTAATGTTTTCCTCTGGAAGTCTCTCTTTCGAATAACCAGCCAAATCTCTAATATTCTTACTCTTTTTTCCTTCCGATAGTTTTTGAGTTGAGTGAGGCTATGGTAATATGCATATCGCATATTGATCTGTGCTTTAGACTCAAATTTTCAGTTTGAAAATTTTAAATCTGAACCGTTCAACATAATGTGTATTTGTAAACTAAATTTTATGTTATTTATTTAGATAGTTAAAATATTGAAATTATCAAATAACGGTCTGAATAGATAGTTGGAACTAAATTCAGACCATTATTTCATAATTGTACCCTCGTGTACCTGAGGGGATACAGATTGGGTGGGGGGGTTTGAATATGGGATTGTTTAAAATTTAAACCAAACCCTACAACTTGTAAATATCAGTCGGATGGACAAGTTTTAAAGTTATTCATATGTTTAAGTAATCTATCTACTCTAAGTTCTTAGCGGAATCAAGAACTTGTAAATAAAATAAATAAATAAATGAAGTATTGTAAAATAAACAGATAGAGTTAGAGAAATTGACATAAGAGTTAATAATGGAGTTTGGCTACTAAAAGACCTACGCCTCTGGAGCAACGCAACCTAACCGGTGCGTCTTTCTATTTATTTGATTGAAGAAAAGAATACAAGTTATGACCAACTAAATAACACTCCTATAATCCACAAAACAGACAAATGAGCACAATAGCTCAAAGAGAGAAATGAACACAACAGCTTGTAGTAGGCAAGTAACAAAGGCTCTAAGTCCAGACAATCACTAATGTCACTCTAATCTCACACTGATCAATTTAGGTGAAGTATATTTGAGGTTGCTGGAAAGATAATTGAAATTTAGCCACAAGCAACAATGAACTAGGATAAACCTCTCAAAGGATTTTTAAAGTGTAAAGTTTGTGAGTGTATTCGTAGACGACATAGCTTACTATTTATAGTGGAATTCAAAGGAGAGCCAATGGCTCTAATGTAGATCACAAGATCTACAACATAAAGGATTAGCCTATTTTGCTTGTGCCTAGTTTCTAGTATTGACTAGGCCTAATTATTTGAATTTTGAATTGGACTTCCAACCATGCAACAGCTAGACTTTGGTGGTCACAAGTCACAACCTCAGATCTACTTTACTACATTTTTAGATATAAATTAAAATTGATAAAACAAAATGGTGAAGTGTGGCCTTCATAAGTTTCATGATCTCAGTCTCTATGATCTTCTGTAATCTTCATTATTCAGCATCTTATCAATATCCGACATTCCAAATGGCCCGTATGAATCTTCTATCAGATCATTTGTATCGAATCATTCCTTGTAGTTCAATAAGATCATGTATTCGATTATCTTGTACAACTTTTTATGTCGACTTAGTTGTCCGTAAAAGTACATAGAGAGGGGGGTGAATATGGACCTGTTTAAAATTTTAAACCCTACAACTTGTAACTATCGGTCGTATAAATACAGAAGTTATTATATTTTTTTAAATGATAAATACGTAATTACAAAGAATTAGATGGTAAATACATAATTTCACAGTTTTTGAGTGGTACTATATGAAATTTTTCCTTCTTTAAAAGATATTTATTATTTTCTTGAAAATAAACAAATTCTGTGGTCCCATCAAGAGATGTATTTATTTGTTTACTATATAAAAATAAATCGAAACTCTTTGACAAGTGACAATCCCCTTCAAAGGAGTTTTTTTAGGTGATATTTGATTGTGGTATAAAAAACTAACGATATTTAAATTAATTATTTTAATTTAGACTGATCTAAATTATTTATATATTTGATTTATGCTTAAAGTTATATCTTGATTTTGCATCTCATTCTACAACTACTTTTTTTATGAAACCATTCTACAATTATTTGGTGACTGAAGGTTGAACTTACTTTTATAATAACGGTATTAATTTTGATGGCATGTTGATCTTTTAACAGGAAATTCTGAGACCTTTTCTTTTCGAAACAACACAAGTCACGGAATTTTATTTAGTCAGAATTAATTTGCATATTAAATTGGTACGATTATTTGTGGAAAATTCGAAAAATAGACTCGTCAAATTTATTCTGACCAATTTTTTTTTAATAAAACAAAAAAAATATTCAGGTGGAATAACATTAAAAGAAAGGAAGGATGAAATATGAAGGAAAGGTCGAAACCAAAAGTTGAGGTGCCCCCTCGCTCGCTGAGTCGCTGCTCGCTAGAAAGAGCAATCCACAGAGAGTTTGTATTCGTATACCACAAAAATTAAAAATTAAAATTTGCAATAATTATCTTGGGTCATAGCCACCCAATGAATTCGTATCCGGTGTAGTACCGCAAAAGGGAATCTTTTAGAATGATTTCCTTTTGAATAAATCCGGACCGTTCATTTAACCTGGCACGAATCTCAAAGTCCAATAATACTGCCCCCTACAGTCACCCGAATCTCAAACCGGCTGAGATTTAATCTCAAACCGTAAAGTGATGCGCATCCTCTGTAGTAATAGAGAGGATACGGATCCCCAGCCAATAGGCAACAGGCAAGAAGAGAAGAGGAGAGAAGAAGAGACTAGAAAGAGAAAGAGCTCTGAGAGAGATGACGTCTGCTTGTCTAGCGATGTTAGCGCCTTCCTTCTTCCCCTCCACCGCTGCGGAGCAATTCCAATTGCAGTGTCCAGCCCTCTCTTCCCCTCCCAATCCCAAGCTACAGGTACAACTCAAACCTATTATTATGTTACTCTAATTGATTCATTCACATTTCATTGTGGCTGAATACCACAATAGAGTAGAACGGTAATCAAAATAATTATAGAAGCAAGAAAGAAAGGATTGAGATGATAGATAGTTGTTCATTTCAGGGTTTGCTTCCATTCCATTTCCAATCTCAACCTAAAAAACCAAACACAGGAGGCAAGACACGAGGTGCAAGTCACAGCCTCAGTCTGAATCCCAATCCCAATTCAAACCCAAATCCCGTCCTCATTGATGTGCAAGATTCTAAAGAAGAAGACTCGGTGCTCTTGGGCTTCAGCATCGCAGATCAGTGCACCAGGCACCACAAAATCCTCAGCTACCTCACGTCCGGCTCTTATCAGGGCATACAGTCATGTGCGGCCCTCGATGCACTCACGCCTCCTCAACACATGCTTCTCCTCAGCCCTGATAACATTATTACGCAGATGCTGCTGCAGATGCCAGCAGAACAGGCAGAGATGCTGGCACAGTTTCTCGCCAGCAGTACTACGTCCCCCAACTCTCTGCTGAGTGTTGACCCCAGCGGCAGGATCCTCTTCACCGGAAGCCCCACCAAGATAAGAGACCTTCTTTCTATCATTGCCGAGTTCAATACCTTTCCAACTCACAGTCCCCCCTCCAAGCTTTCTTTGCCGGTTCCCTATTTTGACAGGTACGCTTTGCTCTACAGTTGCTTCCTCCTTACTCCTCTTTTTTCAATATTTTCTACTTTCTCCTTAAGCCACCACCTCATGCTTCACCAATTAATTGTGTTATTGTGTAACAGGACTCGTGGTCGTGCAAGAGCCAACACCAAAGTATCTCTTCTTAATTTTCCCACTGAGATCGTTACTCCGTTAAAAAGGTTTGCTATTCCTTAATTTTCCCTTCAAACAAACGAAGCATTAAAAAGATACGAGTCACTATGTACATTTTATTTCCGAGATATATACAAAAAGCATTGCCCTTGGCTACATCCTTTGGCAATGGATGTCTAACTTTCCCTTGGATCTCTCATTAGACTTACTTAATTGAGCATTTAGACAATAGGAAAAGTAAACAACGACTGAATTGTGAACTTTTATCCAAAAAGTTCAATTTCTAATTTCTAATTCAGTATTCTATTTTTCTTTCCCCTTTTGATTATTATTTATGTGCTCTCAGCAACGAGACCAACAAGACAAAATCACCACAGAAGAAGAAGCAAAAGAAAAACACAAGCTATAACCGAGACATATTTCAAAAGAACTACTTCCATGTATGTGAAAGCCTCCTCTCTCTCCTCCTAGACAAGAACGTTACCAGTACCAGCAGAGGTACCGGTGTGGTAATCCTCTCCCTCAAGAAATTGGGCCCCGAAATAACCCATATCCTCACATCATTCTCCATTGGGATTGCTGGGACAGGCCTTGCAGTTCTCCTCTCTGTTGCATGCAAGATGGCTGGTCCTGGCATGAGGGTCCCACTTCCCGCAACTAGGGTTTTCAACACTGGTTTTGGGCTCGGCCTTTTCTGGCTATCTTGGGCTGTTAATGGTCTGAGAGATGCTATAGTGCAAGTGTTCAGAGGCTCTAATAAGCTGAAGATCAAGGATGAAGAGATGGCACTGAAGGTGGAAAGGAGCATGCGAGACGTTTTAGTTAGAGCCGGCACACTTGTGGCATTGGCTGCATTGAGGTTTGCATGAAAAGTAATTAGTCCACAGATAGGGTCATGATATGCCTACAAAGCACCCAAATATTGTGTGCATCCTGCAGAAAATGAGAAATGTTACACTTGCCCTCCAAAACATGGTTTCCAGTTGAGGAATTTGTTGAGAGAAAGGAGAGGAATGCAAAGAAGCGGTCTTCTGTTATGAGGTTTTTTGCATGGGTATAGTGATATTTCTCATTTTATGGAGGGTGTGCACTACATTTTATGAAGGGTGATTGAGAAGTTTTAGTACATATGTACATGTATTGGTTGTTGGACCTTGTACAAAATATGGTACTCCTTTGTATATTCAAGTTTTGATGGGAGAAGCCACTTTGTAAGGCAGTTGTGCTTTCTAAAATTTGCATCTCTTTTTGAATTTGCTACACGATGGTCATGTTACATTCTCTTTCGTTTTCTTTTTTCTTTTCTTATCGGTCATGCTATTATATTCTCATTTCACATGAACAGTTTAGAATTTTGCTTGTAAACCTCCCACTTAGCATAATGAATTTTTTTTTTTCGCGGGGGGGGGGGGGGGGGGGGGGGGGGGTGTTGTGTGACTATGTATAAGGATGTAATAGTGGACACCGACGAGATGATGTTTAACATGGAAATAAACTCGGCACGAAGTTATTTAGACACCTGCGAAACCCTTAAAATGCTCACGTGATTAGGGCTGTAAATGAGCTCGGGCCTTAGCTCAGCTCGTTAATTCTGAACCGAGTTGTTAGCGAGCCAGCTCGTTAACAGCTCGCGAGCTAAAATTTCAGCTTAAACTTGTGACGAGCCAACTTGCGAGCCACGAGCTGGCTCACTGGGTTTGGTTGGATCTTGTTTTAAGAAGAAAATAAATTTTACAAACCTTTTTAGACCGAGCTGGACCGAGCTTGACAGTATAAAATATACACAAATTCATACAAATTCACAAATTGATGCCTAGCTGAGCGAGCTCGCGAGTGGCGAGCGAGCTAGGCACCAGCTCAAACTCGTTAATTTTGGCCCGAGCTGTTAGCGAGCCAGCTCGTAAACAGCTCGGTCTACTATCGAACGAGCTATTACCGATCGACCCAGATGTGAGTCACGAGCAAGCCACGAGCTACGAGCTTTTTCAACAGCCCTACACGTGATAGATGGATCATATGAGCTATGTATTGCTGCAATCGCATAACTGACAACATAGATTCCAGAGCTCCACTTTAACAGAAATTGAATGAATCCACATGTCTAACCAACGGTGTCAACTATAAAATGAAACAAGATGAGGCATGCTTTCTGAATTGCAAGTTGTATGTATCTGCTCCCAAGCTGCATAACCATATGAAAACCGAGAAAAGAGTCGCATGGTTTTCTTATTTGTTCTGTAAATAATCCACAACGGTTTCATTGACTTCGACAGATGAAAGCATGCCAACATTTTCTCAGTTTAGAAGATAACACAGATAACGTGTGTGTGTTTTTTTTGAGATATTTGCATATGACAAACAGACTGACTATTGAGAATAACTGCGATGGAAGGTACGTTTCAATAAAATGACAAAAATGCCGCCAACTCAAGTAAGCTTCTCCTGATCTCATATGTACAAGTTACTGAATTAAGAGGGTTTATATGTTCAGTACTAGGTCATATATACAAGTTTCTCAACTAAGAATAGATTCCAATGTTTTTCCTCAACTTGACTTTTTTAGTTTTTGGATGGTTGGGTTTCATTTGCAAAGACCTCAAAATAAGTCATGTTAATTGCGTACGTGTTATTTCATGACATCAAATGCCGACCTTACATTACTAGCAGCAAATAAAATATTACAATAGCCAGATTCTGGTTTCCCATGGCCACGGTCATGGCACCTGATTTTATTACCACACAAAACCAGTCATTACTGGACAGAGAAGTGCAGAGTTCCAACAATTCTATATTTAAAAGACTTTTCTTTGGCTAAATTTTCTTTTATTAGATTCTGCTCCATACGTCTGCTTGACTAACTTGATGCTTAAAATAAAATAAAATAAAAACAAATGATCAAACAAAAACATTCTAAAAATACAACATCAGATTAAGGCTCAAGGATAGAGGCAGATTGCCTTCAGAATGCTACTAATATATTTGCTATACAATTGGGCTAATTATAGGTGGAAAACCCTGGTCTCACTGACTGGAATAACCAGCATGAACCAACTGGACTTCATCTGAACCCTAGACAAGTGTACGGAAACATGAATAGCTGAAACAACTTTGCCAGAACTAGGAATTTTTTGTTAGTACTGGCACCCAATCATTTTATTAGTTTTAGACATGAAACACTCAAAGGTTCAAACTAGATTTACTGCATCTAGCTACACAACCAGTCCAATGGTATTGCTATACATTATCATTGATCAAGTTTTTTTGTATTCCGAAAACCAAAAAAAAAATGAAAACTATAGGTGTACAAGTAGAAATTGATAGCTTAGTGGAGAGCATTTGCAAGAGAGGAAATCATACAAAAATAAAAACCATTTTCTGGTGCTGGGTAGGGGTCTTATCTTCATTCTTCAATCTTCAGCATTGTGAACCTAAAAGAAGAATCTAGACAGACTACACTGCGGATGCTGCTCATGCTCAGCAAATATAATATGTAATATTCCAACTTCATCTGGTAAGTTATTTAGTCTTTTTATACATACATTGGAGCTAACCTCAATGTTTTCCAGTCTGATGCACTGCTGTAATCTGAAACAAAATGTTCTAAATGAATTTATTATCACAAATTTCATTCAAACTCTTTCTACTGGTAATTTGCCCCCCCTCTACAGAGACCAAAATTGCAGTACATATTTTTTCTCCCCAAAAGATTTGCAGATCTAATGGTGACAGCCCGTGTAACAACTGAAATTAAGAATCTGAATGCCCACCCAATAATTAAGGAAAAAAATTAGAAGAAAAAAATGCAATATGTCATTTCCATCCTTCCTAGTAAACATATAAACTACACCAACAAAGAAAAATGAAATCAGCAGCTTTCGTGGCCGCTGCCACCTTCCTGAGAATGAAAATCAGGATCAGGATCAACATTGGAATCAGAGTTAGAATCTGAATCATCAGGAAGATTATCAAAGAAAGAATTAGTGAGGTAGCCACCAAAGTCGTTGTTGGAGGAGGTGGCACGGCAGCGCTGGTCGGCAATCATCTCGGGAGAGAGGCCCCACTGCTCGAGCTCCTGCGGGGTGTGGTGGATGAGGAGGCTGTACTCGCCGGTGGGGCCAAGCTGCATGATGCGGATCTCACAGTTGCCGGGGTTGTTAAGGAGCTCAAACTGCTGGACAGTCCACTTGAACCACTTCATGAGGAAGACGCGGGAAGTGAGGCCATGGGTAACAATGACGAGGTTGGTGTCGGTGGCGTCGTCATGGCAGACGCGCTTCATGTCGATGTCACGCCAGACGGATTCGAGGAAGCCTGGAGGAAGAAATGAAGAAAGGAATGTAACGAGAGATCAATGAAAGAAAGAAATGTAATGAGAGATGAAAGAGGAGACTGACTGGCGACGCGATCGAATACGTCGGCAGCGGACTCTCCCTCAGGGAAGCGGAAGAAGAAGCGGCCGAAGCGCTCTCGGGCCTCCTTGACAGCGCGCATGCGGTCGATGACCTGGAAATTGCCAAAGTCCTGCTCGCGGATGCGGCACTCCTCGCGGGCGCCGAGGATGCGGCGGCGGGAGAAGGAGCGACCGATCTGGCGGAGGGTGGAGCGGGTGCGCTCGTAAGGGGACACGTAGAAGTAGACGCCCCAGTTGCTGTTGCTGGTGGTGGTGGTGGTAGAACAATCACAGCAATTGTTGTTGCTACTGCTGCTGAGGATGCGTCGGATGGCTCGGCCGGCCTCGCGTGCCTGGTGGAGGCCGCGGGGGGTGAGAGGGATCTGGTGATCGGCGGTGGTGGAGTAGGCGGAGCTGTCGAGGTTTCCCTGGCTCTCACCGTGACGCACCAGGATGATCCGCTCCGGCAGACGACGCCGCGGCGGCCGATTGTTTTCTATGCTACCCATACTATTTAATTGAATTGAATGGCAATTCTATCTTATGCTGCTCATAGTCATAGATCATATATCCGCGTTTAATATATATCAGTCTAGTATATAGGAAGCAGAATGGGAATGGGATTATGATTATGGGAATGAATGGAATCTTGGAATGGAAATAAAGAGATGCAAATGCAAGTGGACACGGCCGACTCGTTCGGATCCGCTTCTGCTGCGATTCCTCGCTCAGGAACAGTGACCTGCGATTCCTGCTTTTCCAAATCCAACTGTTGAATTGTTTCGAGATTCGTGCAAGGAAAAATCATCTGCTTGGAGATACGTGCACGAAATTATTGGATGGTCAGATTTGGAAAAGCAGGGATTTTAGAGTTCCTGTTCACTCTTTTGGAATCGCAGCAGATGTGAATCCGACTCGTTAACATTAATAATTAATAATATTAATAAGAGGGGGGAATACTATTTTAATAATTGACTTTGATTGTTACTTTGTTTGCCAAATTACGCATCATGCATGTGCCATTGTGCCTGCCAGTTCGGATTCAATTAATTGGACCTGGACCCTGGTCCTACGAAGCGAAGCAAGTGGGCTCCAAAAAGATAAATCAAATATTTTAGAATTTGAATATATTAGGAGATAATTTATTTATCTATTTAGAAGTTATTTTTGAAACGAATTAATAATTTAGATTTAAAAATTTTTCAGTAATACAAAAAAAAACATTTTAATTGTTTTACAGCCGTAAAAAATTCCGACTGAAAAATATTTATTCGGATTATTTGTCGTAGTCTTTCTAGTAAATTCAATTCTATAATTTTCCATCTATTTTCAAAAAATATAAAAATATTTCTAATATTTCAATAATTTTTTTTCTATTTAACTAAAATAAAAAAATCAGAAACCAACTCGGCTCTAATATCAAATAAAAAAAAAGAACAATATATACCCAAAACCGCTAGAATTCCTAGCGGCTCTGAAAATAAATTAATTAGCCGCCAGGAATCTGAAAGAAAATCAGCCGCCATAATTTCTGATAGCTCCGAAAGAAAATCAATCGCCATAATTCTTGACGTTTTGAGCACTTTTAAAAATCCTAAAAAAAATTGAACTTAATTATGGATATTAATAAAAAAATCGGCAACTTGAGTAACACTCGATACATACATAAATATGAGTAACTGCAGGCATTTTCATTGGCACAAAATTTTCAGCTCCAATGAACTAATTTATCACTGAATCGTTATTCAATTACAATTCCACGTGAGCACCAATTCTGCCTATCTTATCCTGATTCCTGCCCTGTCGGATCCTATTATAATACAAGTCTATATTATATGATGTTATATTATATTACATTGTAATTATACTATTTCAGAATGGCTTTTCAGCCTCTTTTAAAATATATATATATTACACTAACAAATATTTGCAAACCATGCATCAGTCGATCGTCATTAGTAGTCACTGTTTGGTCCTGGGTTGTGATTTGGGGGTCATCACTTACCAATGTTTTTTTTTTGAAAACTTGACTGATGCAGTCAAGGTTGATATATTAAATCACACAGAAAGAATACAATGGGTAGATCTGCATCCATTTACACCTCAAACTACCTACCATCATGCTATATTAAAATACATATAATGAACACTATGCGAACTTCTTCCACAGACGACTTTCTTCCAAAATTCTTCGTGCCAGTATCTGAGGCGTGACCATGGCATTCCTGAAAATTTTATCATTTCTGTTTTTCCACAGATGCCAAACAGCACAGATAAACATAAAAACCCAATCCTTCTTCGTTAAGCGTCCTCTGCTTCTGGCCTGAGCCATTGAGACGGTGTTTAGCTGAACTGAAGCAAAGAAGGCCCTTCCTCCACCTGATCTTTCTCAATCGCCACCTCCTCTAGCTCCATGATCGACTCTCCTATCTCTCTCTCTTTCACGCCTCCTTTCCCTCTCTCTTTATGACACCACTCCCAACCTCCTCCTCGTCCTCCGTCCAAACTACTCGCATGCTTATCGGTTACGTGGTTTCTACCGAAATGCAATAAATCAGACTTTCTCTTCTCTGTGGAAGCTCTATCAGAGCTTCCTGCATGATCCGGTAAATCCCCACTTCTTTTAGAGCCGGTTTCTTCGTCTGAAGACAAAACTACCCTACATGCCTTTCTCATTAACATATTTGTTTCTGAGAAAGCGCACTGAAGTTGGGAGTTTTGAGTTAATTTTCTTTTATAAATCATAAGAGTGAATCTATGGTACTATGCATATCACGATTTAATCTATAAGACAGATTAATATTTCCGTTTTCAAAATTATAACGGTTAATCCGAACCATTCAACATGATTCCCATATGAATATCTATTTGCAGATCAAATTTTATATTTTTTATAATTTCTTTACTATTTTTTAAAATAGATAGAAAATCACTTGATCTGAAAATTCTGGATCCAAAAACAATGATTTTCTACCTATTTCAAAAAATAGTAAAAAAATTCTAAAAAATATAAAATTTGGTCTGCAAATACATATTAATATGATAATTATTTTGAACTGTTCAGATAGACTGTTAAAATTTTGAAAATAAAAATATTAATCCGTGTTACAAACTAAATCATGATATGGATAGTAACATGGACTCACTCAAACCATAATTAAAAAAAAAATAAGACAAGAGTTTGATGACTTTGGCTTTTGCAAAAAAAAAAAAAAAAAAAAAAAAGTGTCGAACCCTGGTTCGCTACCAACCCTGCCACGTGGTTACACCAAAAGTCACACAAAACACAAGTGTCGAACCCTGGTTCGCTACCAACCCTGCCACGTGGTTACACCAAAAGTCACACAAATTTGGTACTAAATCTATCTATATATATATATATATATATATATATAATCACATTTTCTTTTTGAGCAGGGCTCAAATGCTCCATTGTTTTATGCTCCAATTGTACTCTAATATTTTTATCTTTAATTTTAAAGTTCAAACAGACGATCCAAACTGCTCAACATGATATCCATGTTAAAATATGATTGAAGACCAAATTTTATATTTTTTGAAATTTTTTTACTATTTTTTAAGATAGGTACAAAATCATTGTTTTCAAGAAATTATGGATCATCTAAAACCACTGATTTTGTATTCATCTTAAAAAAATAGTAAAAAAATTCTAAAAAAAATATAAAATTTGGTCTCCGATCTTATTTTAATGTGGATATTATGTTGAACAGTTCGGATCGTTTGTTTGAACTTTAAATCTTAAGATAAAGATGTTGGATATGATTGAGACATAAAGTATTAGGGCATTTGAGCCCTCCTCTTCCTTTATTTAGTTTAATATATATAAATAAATCATATACTTAAGAGAAAATAATTAATTTTATTTTTAATTTGTGTTATTACATTAGTGTCGTTAATAATTTTAATACTATTTGAACATATATGTATATTGTAATATTTTTTATTAATTAATATTGGTATTCAATTTTAAAATATTAGTTGTCAAATTAATTTTTTTTAACAAATAATTGTTTCTATTAAAATAAAAAAAAGGCATAACTGGTAGTTCATAAACTTCAAATAAAGTTCTGAAACACTCAACAATATTTTTTTTTAAATTTAATTTCGTAAATTTCTAAACATATTTTTTTATCGCTTTGCGAGCTTTTCAAATTGAAATCATACGCTTAAATCAAAATTTCCTATAAAAATTATAGTCATTTAAAACATTGTTAGCCTGTTTCATTAGAGAAACAGTTTCTGGTTACAAACAAACCTCATGTTTGGTTGAGGACTAAAGCTAAGGAGACCTAAATAATTATTCCAACTTAGGCCGGTCTAAATTATTCATGTTTGGTTGAGGTCTAAAGTTAGATCATGGCTTAAGTTATTCCTTGTTTGGTTAGAATTGGTGGACCAAAGTTTTGAAAGTCCAAATTAGTTAATTATTAATAATTAGATAATATTAAAGTATTAATAATAACTATAATATATTATAATTATTATTTAATATATTAAAAATATAAGATATTAATTAAATAATTATCTATTAATAATAAGAAACTAATTATATAATATTAATATATTATTAATAACTATAATATATTATTTTTATTATAATAATTATTTAATATGTTAACAATATAAGACATTAATTATATAATTATATATTAATAATAAGATACTCATTATATAATATTAATATATTAATAATAACTATAATATATTATAATATTATAATAATAATAATAAGTTAATATATTAATAATATAAGATATTAATTATATAATTATATATTTTTAATAATTTTTAGTAACAAGATACTAAATAGATAATAATAGTATAATAATTATTTAATATATTAACAATATAAAATATTATTTATATAATTATATTAATAATAATGATAATAAGATATTAATTATATAATATTAATATATTAATAACTATACTATATTATAATATTATTATAATAATTATTTAATATATTAAACATATAACATATTAATTATATATTATATATTAATAATAACTATAATATATTATATTGTTATTGTTATTGTTATTATAATTATTTAATATATTGTCAATATGACATATTAATTATATAATAATATATTAATAAAAACATACTAATTATATAATATTAATATATTAATAATAATTACATATATTATAATATTCTTATAATAATTATTTGATATATTAACAATATAAGATATTAATTAAATAATTATATACTAATAATAATAATTAATAATATAACTAATTATATACTAATAATATATTATAATCAATAGAGTTAGGCCACGACGTAGAATAAAATTAAACCACCATGTGAGGTGATTTAATTTAGGCCAGCTCAATTAATGCTTGTTTGATGAAATAACGAGGCCTAAACCTCTTATTCTACTCTTTAGGCCACAACCAAACATGAGGAAAAGAAAAAAAATGCTGATGTGCATTTTACTGAGAGTGCCCAAATTCCAGAAGCATAGTAGACAAATATTAGACTTGACATAGTACCAATGTCCCAAAAGCATAGGAATACTGATGTACAACTTGTAATTTATGATAGCCTTATTTTATAGCCTTATTTATTCCGACTACAGTACAACAACTTAAAGCATCAATTTTCATTAAAAACAAATATATGTTCATATCTTTAAAAAACAAAAACAGTGAATACCGAACCTCAGACACTAGGGGTGCAAACGGGTCAGATATTACCCGTCTGAATCCGGATCCGTATCCGAATTTTTGCAGATTCGGATATTCGGATACGGATAGTTACGGATTCGGATGCGGATACGGATAGTTTTTATACGGATTCGGATACGGATACGGGTTGAATTTCGGAATTGGATACGGATACGGATTCGGATAATTATCCGTATCCGTATATTTTAGTATTTCGGATATCCGTATATAACCAAGTAAGCCCGCACAGAATTTAAGAATACAATTTTTGGGACTGCTTTTGAACAGAGAATCTGGTCCAAAACCAAAATCCGCTTCTTAGCATATAATGTTGGGGGAATTTCATGTATACCCTTCAAAAACTTCAAAATTACGTATTTCCTCCTCTAAATTTTAAAATTACATATTCCCCCCTCTAAATTTCAATAACTCACATATTTACCAATTTTATTGTCTTTTGTAATAAAACTCATTCTAAATTTATAAAATACCCATTTTACTCTTTATTAAAAGTATAAAACGCCTCATTGAACTCAAATTAGAATCTGAAAAGTTCCTCTACCGTCCGATCTGCACGCATCGCAGTAAGATCTGTGTATTCGCTTCAATATTTGTGCTAATCTAGTGCGCACAGATTTTAAAGCAATTTGATCCGCGTGCATCGCATTAAGATCTGTGCATGTTGCTTCAATATTCGTGCGTGTTCCCTTCAAGATTCGTGCTGACCTAGCACACACGGATCTTAAAGTAATTCGGACAGTAGAGAAACATTTCAGATTCAAATTTGAGTGAGAGGGATGTTTTATGCTTTTTAATAAAAGGGTAAAATGGGTATTTTGTGAATTTAAAATGTGTTTTAGTATAAAATACAATAAAATGGATAAATATGTGAGTTTTTGAAGTCTAGAGGGGGAAATACGTAATTTTAAAATTTAGAGGGAGAAATATGTAATTTTGAAGTTTTTGAGGGGTATACATGAAATTCCCCCTATTAATATGTTATTCGCCTCCAATAGTGTAACCAGTTCGGCTCCAGTTTGACTTATTTCGGATACTACGGATTTGGGCCTGCTGTGCGTCAACCAACACCAGGTAACCAACGCCTGGCTCTACTAAATATATACATATATATGTGTTTGAGAACAATTGCAAAAAGCAATAGCAAATATTGCTTCTTATTGTTAGAATAAATTATTTTAAATTTTGAATGATTAAATCTAGACTAACCTTAGTTTCTTTTTGAAGAACCCAAGCTTAGTTTTGACATTTCAAATTTCTTATTTCAAAATTTTGATTTTGCAAATATGACTAAATATTTTTCAAAATTAGATACTTATATGTCAGGTTTAATGTATAAATAAGATCAATTAATTAGATATATATTTTGTAATAACGTAAAAAGTTAATTAGATATATATTTTGAATTATAAATCCGAACTATATCCGTATCCATATTCGTATCCAAAATATCCGATCCGTATCTGTATCCGTTTAATATCCGATCCATATCCGTATCTGATTAGTATCCGATCTGTATCCGTATCCGGAAAAAAAAATACGGATACGGATATGGATTGAGCACTATCCGATCTGTATCCGATCCGTTTGCACCCCTATCAGACACGGTCCAGAGAAATTAGGAGCGGATCCAAGATTTTCGTCAGAGAGACAAAAAAATATCGAATCGGGTTTAAATAGCTAATCGGATGTAAACCCATTAACTAATTAGATATTTGATAAAAAAATAATGATTTAACTTATACTTTATAATGCTCTGGCTTGTAATTTATGATATTATGACTTATAATTATAATTATCAATCATATTTAAAAAAAAAATTATAAATTTAACCCGAATTACCAATTAAACATTCAGAGGGGGCAAAAAAAATTTTAGGGGGGCAAAGCCAGTCGGAACTGATAAATCTCTACTAAAACTCAAAATCCAGGGGGGCAGCTGCCCCCCCCCCCCAGACTACACTGGGTACGCCCCTGAGGGAAATGTACCTCATCTAGAATTCGATCCTCTCGGTTTTGGATTTTCTGTAACTAAGTGGTAGCTAGTGAGATAAATGCATACCGAACTCACACTGACTCTGAAGAAGTAGCGTAGCCAGGATTGGAGTCAGGGGTAGGCAAAAATCGAGTTCAGATTCGGGTTCGAGTTCGAATTCGGGTTAGGGTCCAGATTCGGGTTAAAGACAAAATTTCATGGATATTCCTTGTAAAAATAGAAGCCTCAAAATTTTAAAATTGTAACTAGTACAGTCAGGGGTGTTCAAACGGTCGGTTGGGTCAAAACTGTATTAAAATATGCAAACCGAAATTTTATTCGGTTTTCAAAAATAGAACCAAACCAACCGAATTAAACTTTCCAACCGAACAAACCGAAAGTTTGCAATTTTAACCTTAAATTATACCAGAATCGATCGAACTGGTACATCTATGTGTATCAAACCCCCCTGTACCAGTTTTTAAATACTTAGAAAGAAGCATAAGAAAGAATGAATTTCTTCAAAAACTGAGCTCAATGCAGAAAATGAATTTAACCTAAGTCGTACCTATATTAGTTCTTAATTTCTTCAAGAACGTACGGCTTCCTTAATAGATTTGATGTTTCACGGTAATGTTTCCTGAAACTGAATTAGAAACTGCCACATCAGATTTGAAACTCTAATAGTTTCAGGAATGTGGATGCTCTTATGACCGAAGTTCAGTCAGTTTGGTCCAACCGATTTTAAAAATTATAAACCAAATCAAATAAAGTAAACCGAACTTAATAAAAAAATGAAATCAAACCGAACCATTTAAACCGAAAAACCGAACCATTTAATCTAAACTTTTTTGGTTCGGTCTAAAACCAAATAAATTGAACTATTTGAACACTCCTAAGTACAGACAATTTTTTTTCAATTTTATTATTATACAGTCATACAAGAATAGACAATACCATACATAGCTATACGTAGCACTTATTAAAATAATAAAGTAAAAACTTTATCATGTTAGAGGTATAAGCAATGTTAGAGGTATAAGCAGGAGTAAGCAAAGCTAGTTTCAAGAATAGACAGTAAAAATTTTATCACGTTTCTATTAAAAATTTCAAATTCAAAAGTAAACAACTGTCTACCGCTGATATATAGTCACGCTGATATATATTGACTCTGCCACTGCTCTTGAAGTTTGAAATCTAAACTCTAAAATGTTCACCTTTGGATAGGTGCGGGACAGTGACGTTTTGGTTGCTGGGATCTCTTATTCTGTGGTTCCTGTAATTATCCTTTCATGATAAATGAAATAGGCTTTTTGCCTTTTTTTTTTTTTTTTTTTTAATCTCTTTTCTTATTTTTTTTTCTACCTTTTTTAATGACGATTTATTACAAAAAAAAATTCTTTAGAGATCAATTTTTCTTATTGTACATTTTATTTATGAGAGGTTGGGTTGGAATTTTTTTTAATAAATCATAATTAAAAAATAATTTTATAAAACTAACATAATTACTTTTTTTTTTTACAAAAATAATAAGAGTTGAAATAACATCCGCTAAAAAAAAATTACAAACCGAAATAACATTTGTGTTATTTCGATTCTTATAATTTTTATAAAAAAATAATTCTATTAATTTCATAAATTTTTTTTTTAATTATGATTTATAAAATAAAATCGTTGGGTTGGGCCTAATTTTTCACAACTTGGGACTTAAAAGTCTAGCCCAAACGCGACTAATCAAGTCCCGCTCGAGATTCTTCGGTACTTTCAACTAGGAGCGTTCAAACGGTTGGATTGGTTCAAATCAATTTTTTTTTATTTTTAAAATAGAACTGAACAAATCGATATAAATTTTAATTTGTTCGGTATAGTTATTAATGAAAGAATACGCTGTCATACAATAGTTGAAATTTTGTTTGATTCGGTCCGCTTTGGTTTAATAAAATAATTATAAAACCAATAAAATTAAAATCGAACTTATATAAATCAATCGACAAACCAAGCCAATCCATTTGATTTTATTATAACACAAATACAAAGAACAAAAATATGTGGGAAGGCACGCAATCGACAAATTATGCACCCAATCAAAGACACAGAGTGAAAGTCTCCGATTAGTTAACAAACTATTTGATTTTACATAAACTAGTACAAAGACAGCACGCATGCAGTTGACAAATTAAGCTTGCTATACATAGCTTAGCTAGTGCATATAGGTATGATATGCTTAACCATATATAAACACAACAGAGAGAGATGACACACACAACATAAACAACAGTAACATGCTAATTATTACACCCCTATATATATATTAAGAATGCATTTACATGTATTGTATCAACCGTTGATAACGACTCCACCTGTAATAAACCCATAACATCACACAAGTACATAATTAACAATTGAAAAAATCGATAATGATTGGGATTTGGACAATTAATGGAAGGTAACATTAATTACCATTGGGATGGAGAACCTGGCCTGAGATATAAGAGGAGTCTGAATTGCTGGCTAAGAACACAAAGGCAGGAGCAATCTCACTAGGCTGCGCTGCTCGCTTCATCGGTACCTCCTTCCCAAAGTTCTTAACCATATCTTCCGACATTGAGGCAGGGATGAGAGGGGTCCAGACAGGGCCCGGAGCCACCCCGTTGACTCTAATACCCTTCTCCACCAGCTGCAGAGCAAGTCCGCGGGTGAATGCCACGATGGCTCCCTTGGTGGAGGTGTAGTCCAGCAGCTTTGCATTGCCTTTGTACGCATTTATTGACGTCGTGTTGATGATGCTTCCTCCCTCTTTCATGTGCTTTATGGCATACCTGGATTCATTGATTTCGGTTTTTCTTTCTGAGAAAGGAAGACCTAATCGCCCGACTCAATGAAGAATGCAAAGAAGAGATTATTAAGTTAAATACATAATCAAACTTCACGGGGACGTACTTGGCCATGAAGAAGTAGGAGTAGATGTTGGTCCTGAAGACTCGCTCGAGCTGCTCCTCAGAGATGTCCTGGATGCTGCTCTGCACATACTGTTCTGCCACGTTGTTGACGAGGATGTCGATCTGACCACCGTAAGCATTCACCACCTCATCCACCACCTTCCGGCAGTTCTCCTCGAAGCCCAGGTCTGCTGGTATGGCCATGGGCTCCTTGCTGTTACTCTGTTTTGCGATGTCCCGCAGCATGTTCAGCGTGTCGTTCGCATCCTTGTCCTCCTGTGACTTGAGGTACGTGAAGGCCACTGTGGCCCCTTCCTGTGCAAAGTAGTAGCACACAGCACGCCCGATGCCTGAGTCTCCCCCCGTCACGACAGCCACTTTGCCCTTCAACACAAGCACACACACACATATAGGTACGATACATGACATGCTCATATATTATTAAATAACTACCTACCTACCTAGTTAATTGTACATGAAATTCATAGAATGCATGAAAAGGAAAATATTAATTTGATCACTGCCGCAATGCCATGCCAAGGACAACATGCAGTAGATATGCGCATGCAAGGGGACACAACCAGTGCGAGGGAGATGGAGATGAGACCTGGAGCTTGTTAGCGGGCTTATAATCTTGGCTGACAGCTTGCGGGATGGGGTCCATGACATGCTCCTTGCCGGGCTGGGTATCCTGGCGTTGTGGGGGAAATGCCTCCTGGGACGCCATTCCTCTGATGCTAGTATTACAGCTGGTAGCAAACAAATTACTAATACGAGCAAAAGAAAAGGCACTTCTGATCTGTTTCTTCAGAGGTGGCAAATGCAATTGCAATCGTAAGGGGTGACTTGGATTAAAAAAGGGAGATGGTTGTAGATGCAAGGAGCAAACAGAGGACAGTGGCAGACTAGGTAGACGTAGAGTTCTACAACAAAGCATGAAAATTTAAAAATCTTACAATTACGAGAAGATGAAACACATTCCACTTATAGGGAGCCACAAACACTCCATTAATTGGCGCGTGGCATCAAGTGGGACCAGGTGGCAGAGTGGTCTTACGTATTCATAATACACGTGTTGTGTTGTGCAGTGTCTAGCACGTGCTAGCTGGTCTTCCTCACCCCTTTCTCACAAGTGCGGTACACGTGCGAGCTTGCATGCGTGCCATTCTGGCTGGCTGTATTGTGCATACTAACCCGGGTCAGATAATAGAGAATTAATAGAGGTACAGGCAGAGGCAATAATTGTCATTCTACTAATTAATATCGATAATACATCCATCTAATTCCGGCAAGATTTCGGATTTAAAGCAAAGTGCTAGCTGCAGGCCATTTACGAACGTCCAAAAGAAGAAAATATTATAATCTATAATCAGATTAGAGGCAACGATGATGATCTGTAAAATTGCTTCTTTTATTATTATCTTCACTTCACTTCACTGAAAGGGGAAGCAACTTACGCATCACAGTGGATATGTTATTTTGTAACTGGTGATTATGTTCTCTGCATAATTAGGCAAAAATGTTTCAGCAGTACCTCATGGTTTAGCATTCGTACCATTCAATCATCAAGCGCCCCTTAACATGTAACAAGTTATAGGACAGACATTACAAAATTGCCTATATCCCCCCCCAACACTCAATTCAACACTGTATCCAACACAATTTTTTTACGAGCCAATGCCCCTGTCCTACAGATCTTGTTGCTACCAAAAATTACATTAAATAATTATACGGATGCTCATCCTTTGTCCACCATTCAAACTAAAATCTAACACTGTGACTAACAGATGGATTAATCCCAGATGACTCGCCCCCATAAGAACCAGATGGCCGCTTGATGTCACGTACTTGACCTTTGCGCCTCTGTTCCCACTTCTTGTGCTTCGCCTGATCAACCAACAAATAAAAATAAGCACAATACACAATGGGGGCTGATCTACATATAAAAGAGTATGATTATTATTACCCTGTACTTCTTCCTAGGATTCTTCAAGTCTTTTTTCCTATGTCGAGTCAAACCCTTGTTCTTGTTCATCTGCAAGCAATTGCACAAGTTAAATATTTGCTCAGCAATGAGCACCATCCAGAAACATCAAGAAGTCTCAATTCTCAGATTACTTTCTGTTGGGTCTAACATAACCAACCAAGGTATCATCCTACATGGTAGGGTTAATTCTTTAATCCTACAGGTTAGATTGGTTTCAAACGAAAAGGCTGTGCTCGTACGTAACAGAGGCTCGTCGCCTGGGGTGCTTAATGTAAAATTTCATAAGGTCATGTCAGGTGAAATCAACTCAAAAAATGGAAGTTCCTATGGGCCATCGTAAATCCAACCACAACCTAACATACCTGATTGGCCAAACTTCAATTTCATATGTTCTATTGTTGATGGACCTATCTAAAAAATTTCAAATAAATATAAAATTTGGTCTCCAAGCACATTTTAATATGGAGAACATGTTGAGAGGTTCAGACATTGAAATCACAAAAACCGACTCGTTATAACTTAGATTGAAACTCTAACGTTATGACATTAGCCGGACTTCACACACATGCAAGGTGCATAATGTTAGGAAACCAATTCAGAAGAGACCGATTCAGATCAAGAAATCCTACCTGATAGGAGATCTGGCGTTTACCATCAGCTTGCTGTTCCTCGTCATCCATTGAAGGAACAATTTGTTTACTGCAACAAATATGACAAATAAATTCCCATAATTTATTTAATAAGGAATGCCAAAATGATAATGACTCTGCTTCAGAGCAAAAGAAAAACAGAATTAGGTTGTTGAGGTGGAAGTTAAAGGGTACTACATTTGTCAATAGAGGATAGGAACATTTTATAACACGAAATTTGGTTCTACATGCAGATGATATCAGCAAATCTGAAGTTGCAAGGGTACTACATATATATAATAACCTGCTGATGTTCGGTCCTTTAGGCCTGCAGATGAATTGTTTGCTTCTATAGATAGTGTGTGTGTGTGTGTGTGCGCATGCGTATATATACACAGAGAGAGAGAGAGAAGAGTAGAGTAGAGTAGAAAAAATTACGCTGCATTTAGTTGCTGTCTGGTGATAAGCTTCTCAATATGCTTCCTCTTGGCCTCCTTGTAAAATTCATCCTCTGATGCATCATTATCTGACGCATCATCATCTGACACATCGCCATGCTCCTCATCATCATTGTCAATGTTATTATCATGATCACCATCTTCGTCATTGTCATTGTCAGCACCAATTCTTCCAAGTACACGAAGCTCGTGCTTCCTTCTCCGTTCCCCGATGTCATCTCTCTTGGGCAGATCATCATCACCAGAGGCCAACTAGCACATGCATGTAACAATAAACAATCAAACAAATGCCTTAAATTATTTATAGCATAAAAAATCTTGGACCCTTGATGATTAGGTCCCAAGCACACTGCATTATCGCATAGCTCCACTTAAAAATATTAAAAATCTCTTATTTTCTACAACAACTACTTGCTTTGCTTGTATAAACAAAAACACAGTAAATATTTCAACAAGTCATCTGCTGCAATTAGATCGTGATATAAAAAGGAAGAAAAAGAATATAGTTTCTTATTTGTAATCGTCACATACCTTAACCTTTTTACCTTTGTTAAGGACAATATGTGATAACTTGCTCTTGCTACTGCTCTTATCATTTTGTACCTCATCAACAAAGTCATCTCTAATCACAAAACTCCTACTGAGACATCAACACGAGAATATGAGAAGAAAAATAAAAAAAAAAATATAAAAGACATGAAATTCAGTTTGGAAGTACCCGTCAGTAGGCTTTGTGCTCAACGAATTCTTCAGCTTGGTTTTTGCACCACAATTGTATAAACCTTTTTCTCTTAACTTGGCCTCGAGATTGGCTCTTATCTTCAACATCTCTAAGCTTCGCGAACCTATTTTAACATCCTGATGCATGATCCATCAGCACCATCAGCTTCATTACTCAATGCAAACCAAGCAATTGTAATACCAGACACTAATATTATGACCGGTCTCTAATTCTTTCAGAACAGTGAATGACTAGGCTTTTTCTGGAGACTAATAAGAACAGTGCACGCGCGCTGACTGCACAAACTATAAGCCAACGACTACTCGAAAAACCAAACCACAAATTTCCACAAAAATTGAAACTCGGTTTGCTCATTTGTGCTTGGATTTTCTAACTAACATCATCAGCTTACCATGGTTTAGTTTGTCACGGAACACAATAAAAGCCACAGAAATCATACCAAGTACGGGTAATGATGAGCTATATCCTCGATACAAAGTACAATATGAACTCAGAAAGGATATAAGAACCTGGTCCTTTTGCTTAGCATTCTGTTGCGTAGTCTCTTTAATAGGATTTTGATTGTTGATTACATCCTCCAGCTGCATCATTATCTCAGTTATTTAGTAAACATATAGATATTCACAAAAATAAATCACATTGTAAAAGGTGGGAGGCATATATACCATAAGTACTTCATCACTGGAAACCATCTTCAAATGTTTTTCTTGCTCCTGGGTGACTTGTGCACCAGCCATCTTATAGGAATCAGCTTTTTTGGCAGGATCGGCAGCCTGCTCTGTTGGGGAAGGCAATCTCTCTTCAATTTCTTTAAACTGTGCAGTGATAAAAACAGTTTTAGAGTTTACAATAAACATCTGCAGTAATATACTTGAATACAGCTGCAACAACAAATGTAAATATCCTAGATCAACCATGATGTGCAGTTTGAAAAAGAAAAGTCAGTACTCCCTACACAACTAACCAGGGTACCAATACCATACAGAAACTTTGTATAACATGAATATCCATATTAAATTCAGAAAGTTACTAACAAATATATGATAGAATATATGTGATGATATCGTAGCTCATAAGAAAATTTAACAATGTACATAGCATCAAAGTTTGTAGTTCAAAACTAAAATTTTGATGATTCTGCAAATCATATGGCCGACTAATTGGAAACAGGTAACTAATTTGTCTCGGAGGCCAATTTGGTGTTCATTGTTTATTATTATGCAGCTGAGTAATTGGGAAACAGCCCACTATTCTTGATGGCATATTTTTTTTTTATAAGATATTCATATTCTTGATGGCATATTGACCATCTAGAACCACAATGCCTTCCATATACAGTATACGCGATGGTATGACCTCCAAATCCAACTATTCTGCCAACAAATCGGTCATCAGAATGTTTTTTTTACACAATTGTTTCAGTTTTCTTGGAAGTTTTAAATCTGTCATTTTGTGTCATATACACAGAGAGCTGGATGAAAGAGGGAGAAAACCTTTTTTAGCATGTTCTTAATTTCAACAAGGCGGCCAATGACAGGGTGATCCCGGACCGCAAGGCCTTCTGATTTGAGGAGGAGATAGAAGCTGATTGCTTGACAGTACATCAGCAACAGTGCCTCTTTTGCTTCTAACTGTTTCATCCCAGCCTTTCCTGTATCCACCCCAGGATTCACCTTTGAAAAAATCAACAGAAAAAAAACTATCAACACAACAGCTCAACAATATATCTCTAGAACCCGGTCGAGAAAAATAATAAACAACAAAAACTATTAGAAAACAAATACTAATATCAGAGAGAAGAGATGGTTAACATTTGAATCCTGCGGATGCAGATGCAGATGCATAACTAAATGAACCAATGATAAAAGTAGATGATTTACCTTGGCATCATCTGCCTTGACCTCTTTGAGTTGATCACCAGCTTCATTAAGTTCAGATAGTAAACCAATTAGCTCAGGAGCAGAACTATGAGAATAAAAATTATATGAGTCATAACAATACATCAAACCCAATATGGGAAGTATAAGGTAGTGCAAAAACATATATTACCTAAATACAGCATCCATTTGCTCCTCCTTAGACAAGGCTCCAATATCCTTCTTGATCTCCTCATAGCTGGCATCAAGTGTCCTTCTCCTTTTCCCTTTGGATTTGTCATCTTGTAAACCATCCTATGAAAAGAGAAATTTGCAATTAATACGCCTTAGTGCAGCATTGTATATCAATATGAAGAATTTCATTCATGCTTTTATGTTTTTCTAAACAATTTCATAACCAGAAATGATTCCCAGTTATTATTTTGTAATAACTAGTTCAGTTAGTAACTCCGCCTGTGTAGTTTCGGCACAGCCTGTCCCAAGCCAGGATAAAGGAGGAGGGTCGTCATAGGCGTGGCGAGCCAACAATAGACCAATGGTTGAAAAACAGCCATTCTTTCACGAAATGAAACCCATAGATGATTATGATTGGGTTTCATTTCTAGCATACCCCAACTGGTTTGGGACTAAAGGCTTGGTGGTTGTTGTTGTTGTTTTGGTTCAGTTAGATTACCCACCACCTGATACTAAATCAGAAAAATAACTGTTTAGGAACTAATCACCTGGGTCTGCTTGTCAGAATCACTTTCATCTTCATCACTATCTCGCAACCCGAGATCTGCCATTGAAAGAGACTTTGCCTTCTCCCTTTGGATTCGCAACACCTCAGCCTCCTCTTCTTTTGGTAACTCTTCATCACTTGACTGAATCTTTAATAACAACAAAACAAAGTAATCTACATGAATATATAGCGGTGCAACACACACAGAACTTTGGGGAACAGTACTCTAACAGCATGAAACTGCTAGGTCATTAAAACATGTCATTTGGTGGAATGACAGAAAATCGGTTGTTACTGTTATTCAACTTGCATGCTAGAAGCATCAACAATCTAACCTAGATAAAGTGTGATAAGAAATAATGTATCTGACAAGCAATAAGGTTAACATAGTATCTAAAAAGCAAGTCAATCCTAATATTGCAGAAAATAATTTCTCAATGGAAGTAAACCAACCTCAAAATCTGCATTATCCGCATTATAATAGATATTTTTTCTTCCACCCCAAGACTTCTTATTTGTTTCTTCTTCATCATTTTGATCTTCATCCTCATCCATTTCATCTTCTCCTCCTCCAAACTTTTGCTTCAAGTATTTTGCCTGTCTTGCAACTAAGGATAGAAATGTTGTGTTACAAAATAAATAATTCAGGATTTATCTTATTCAGCAACTAGAGCAAACAGAGGCAAATGACTCAAGGAATTTGATCAAAAGATGATCTATAGAAGAAAATAGCTAAGACGTTGAACGAGCACAGCAATCCACTAATTGTTGTGCCAGAAGAGACCAGGTGCTCGCAAGCTTTTAAAAAGTGCTTAACAGATTTTAATGGCAGGGTGGTAATGGTTTTAACATTTTACTGGGATAAAGCAGCAGTTAAATCTTGATACTGGCATTTCTATAAAATCTATTTTTATTTCTATTTACAAAGTCAAAATTGCACATCTCTGTCTTTAACAATAATAAGCAATAACATTTACAACAAAACATAATATAAATTCTAACAAACTAATGCAGTAAACGAGAAAATGTCAATTTCATCAATTTAAATCATACTGGGATTCATCACTGTGTAAGCCGGAATTCACTAGTTTAATTGCCCAAAATCCATCAAGTCCCTTTTTTTCCCAAATAATTATCGCCAGAGGGTACAAAGTGCGTTTGATTCCTTTTTTTTTAAAAATAATTCTCTTTGAAAGTTCAATTCGGCAATTGATTGGATGTTCAGATAATTTCTACGTGTTGTAAATTTGTAGTGAAAATACTATCAAGCATTTTTGAAGATGCATAAGAGTTGAAGGTCAGCAATGAGAAAAGCGCATCAGTCAATTTTCTTACTCTTAGCAGCAAAGCCTCTGGGAGGAGTATCATCTTTGTTAGCATCATCAGAATCATTATCCTCGTCTTGGCTTTCCTCGCTATCATCTTCCTGTTAATTAAAAGAAGTAATCATCATTGATGTTCATATAAAAATGAAAAAAAGAAAAAAGTAGCCACAATTTCTTTCTGCAACTCTACTGGGCAAAGTTCTTTGTGAGACAAATCATCATATGAAGGTTTTTTTAGCTGCCTAAATTAAACAAAAAATGTGATGATGAAGACAACCACGTCATGTACTACGAGTAGAATTTGGTGTTTATTTTTTAAGTCGCAGTGTAAGCCGGAATTCACTAGTTCTGGTGCACCCGTAGGCTATCATTTTGGCATTTTCAAAGAGTTCACTATTTTGAGAAATAAACCTGATTGTTCTCCAACATCCCCGATTAAGTGCTATTTTAACATGAAATTACTCAAATAAGATGAATTAATCTAAACGTTGCATCAAGTAGCCGTACTTGGGCAATGAAGCAACTAGGGATCAGCAATACTCAATTTACTGTAAATTCACCGAAAATAGTCAGCACTTACTCTCAGCTATGCAGTTAATCGGAAGAGATGGCAAAGAAAACAGACGAACAAATGAATGCAGTTTCTTTCTTAGAGATTATAATTGAAAGCCTAGCATGTGTTAAAGGAAAAGTGTCCATGGAAATCTGTGTGTGAGAGTAACAATAACTGGGTCCACAAACCTGAAAATCAAAGACAGGCTGTTCCATATCCTCATCGTCTGATTCCCCTGTGCGCATGCAAAATAGAATAAAAATTCAGTAGTAGTTGTTTGTATGTTTAAAAGAAGTGAAGATAGGAAAAATTTGGTGGTAATGAATGATGATGAAAAAGAAAAAGCACCGTGAGTGACATCAAGAGGAATTACATCCCGCTGCTTGTGAACTGTTAATTAAGATGAACAGGAGCATTAACTTAACGATGTAAAAAATAGAAGGAGAAGGAAAAGGAAAAGGAAGAGGAAAAGGAAGAGAAGAAGACAGACAGGCATCAATTTCATCTTCGTCGTCTTCCCAGAGCGTGTCGTCGTCGGTCCTCTTGGATTTGGATTTGAATTCGTATTGGGATTTAACAGTACAGGAGGAGTGCTTCCTCTTCGATCCTCCCCTGCCCATACCTACAACTCTTAATCTCTTAATCTCAAATCTTAGAGAAGAAGTGGTAGCTACACTGATAGCTCGCTGGAGTCGAGGCGAGCAAGAAGAGGAGAGAGAACAAATTCAGTCGCGACAGACAAGGAACGGGGTTTAGGGTTCTACAAGACGGGCTGGATTAAAAGCACCTTTGGGCCATAAACTGGATATCATTGTAATCCAGCCCATTACCTCGTTTCTCCGCTGACTTCACTTGCCGGTTACTTCACTGGAGAGATGGACGGCGGAGGTAGCCTACTAGCCCGTCTCAGTCCAGGCTCTCTTTTTGCTCCACAATACGAATGTTATTAGACTCAAGTTTAATTCAGTGGGAAAAAAGAAAACGAAATTGCAAACAGACCGATGAAGGGGGAGTGAACTGTGGGAAAAAAAGAAATAACAACTTTGGATAAAGGCATAAAGCCCAAGCCCATGGTAGACGCAAAACAGAACGAATTCAGATCCAGTGAAGTAACTAATTTTTGGGTTTTAGATCGGAACCATTCGATTCAAATCCGAGTTAATCCATCCGGAAGTGGAATGCACACATTTTGAGAGACGAATTCGAATCGGACAATCTCGATCCAAAACTCAAAAATTTACTTACTTTAGCAAATCCGGACCCAGAAAGAATGGCATCGCCATTAGTTGAGATGTTTTATAAATTTTATTTACAAATCTCAAACTATATATTTTATTAGGGACAATTCTCTTATTTTTTAATGTATTTATCAATATTTTATATTTTTTATATTTCATTTAACCTTAAAAATTATTCATAACTTCTTCATTTAACTCATCATTTTTTTTGTTGCAGTCTAAATTCTTATCGTACCCTCACGCTATAACCAATAAAGATAATTAAATAATTACAGCTCTTTCGAAACACAAAGAACTGGAAAATATAATTTCAATCTAGCGCCCAATTCATGGACCAGCTATTTGCATCTTAATTATGAATGTTGAAATGATACCTATAATATTAATCATAGGGTTGTATAATACTTGTTAATTTAGCAATTTTGGTATTAAAATAGTTATTTTACAAAAGCGCCACAAAAAAAATTTCATCTTTGAAATTGCTAAAGAACACTCTATTTGCTAAATTTAAAAATTAATCTTTTTGTCATATATGTGAAACTGAAATTGCAGATATAAAAACATTCTAAAATTAACTTGAAGAGAATTATATTTATAGCAAACAATTTTTCAATTGTATATTAGTAATTAATATGTAGGGGTTTATGATCAAATAAAACGTTACATCGGAAGGTTATTGAAAATGAAAGGAGGTAAAAATTTATATTTTTCTTTTTTTTCTTTTTTACGTTTATTAGCCTGAACAAGGGGGGGAAAGTTAATGGGCAGCGAGGGGAGGGGTAGGTAGGTAAAAATGAAAAAAAATAGGACCAAAGAGTAAGGAGGAAGGGCGTGTGCGTTCAGCATCCGCACAAAAAACTTGTGGCCTCTGCGGCTCTGACTTCTGGGTTCCTGCTGCTTAGACTGACCTACGGGCTACGGACCATCCATCCATCTTTTTTTTTTTTAATTCAGTTTAAAATAGTTCAAATTTATTATTATTGATTGATAGACGGACGGATGGATAGATGATATGATTTGTTATTTATTAGATTGTGTTGCGATTGACTGATTGTAATGTTTTCTGTCTGCCTCCGCAGTTGGCAACTGGCATCGCAGCCCCCGGATTCATTTCCCTCTCCCCGCCTCACGAACTCACTCCACTGCATGAATCAGAATCAGACTCAAAAATCAATCTCCCAATACAAACACAATCCAGTACACTAGTAGTAAACTAGCAGGCTACTACTAAGACTAGCGACCGGAGCGGAGCAGAGCGGAGGTGCCGGAGTGGGAGCGGCGGTGGCTCCTCTTTCTCCTCCTCCTCATCTTCATCCTCGCTGCGGTGGGTTTGTGCTGTGATCCTCCGACTGAGTAATTGATTAATTCCTTGATCCATCCGTCCGTCCGTCGACTGATCAATCGATCGCTCGATTGATGTTTAGGAGCAATAACGTTGCAGCCAGGGTCTTCGAGCGCCAGATTCTAACCCCCCGCCCTGGCACTGCGGTACGCACTCTCTTCTCATTCTCTCTCTCTCATAATACCATATAATACTATAATCGTAACATAATAACATCATAGCTTAATATCATTAGCATTAGCATTAGCAATGCATGCATGCTTCTCACTTCTCAACCAAAATTAGCATCACCATCTACACCATCAAAACTTCTCTGCCACTGGCACTGACACATGGAATGGATACTGAACAACTGTACAGTAAAGAATATTGAATATTGGGTGGGTGGGTTTTTGTGTCTAATGCATGGGCATGCGTGTGGCCAGATCAACCTCTTCCGGCATTTCTACGAGAACCTGTGCCCCAGCCACACTATCTACGACATCAATTGCCCTGATTACAGCTTCCGCAAGTTCACCGACGATGGCCACTTCCTCATTGCTTTTAGCCGCACTCACCAGGACCTCATTGTCTACCGTCCATCTTGGCTCTCCTACTCCTGCAAGGGCGACTGCCCCTTCTCCCTCGACACCCACCTACCCTCCAAGGCCCGCTGCTTCGACAGCTTCTTCCATCACCTTTACACCGTCTCCCTCGCCTCTGCCAATGAGTTCATCTGCAAGGATTTCTTCCTCTACATCCACACCCTCCGCTTCGGCCTCTTTGCCACTTCCACTGCTCAAGTCAACGACCCCACTGCCTCCTCCACTGAAGGTGCTGTCCACGGTGTTCCTTCCATTGAGAAGATCACCTTTTATCTTGTCAGGTGACTCAATTCCATTCAATTTATTTCTTCCTCATATGCTCTGCTCTGAATTTTTGCTCGTGCTTTATGGATCTGACATTTTTTTTTACCAGACTGGACGATGGTGTCGTACTTGACGAGAAGGCCTTCTGCAATGATTTTGTAAATTTGGCACATTGCACTGGGGCTTTCCTCTATGATGATCTCCTATGTGTTGTGTCTCTTCGCTACCAAACAATTCACATCTTGCAGATTCGGGAATCTGGAAACCTTGTCGAGGTACGCAAGATCGGTGCATATTGCCAAGAAGATGATGAGCTCTTCCTCCAGTCGCATGCCCAGGTAACATAACATATTCCTATAGTTTCTTTACAGATTTGACTACTTTCTCTTTACCATTCCCTACTCCCTAGTCCGGATACTTAATTGACAATGACTTTGGCATGCTACTTCAATCGTGGATAGACTCAATAGCCATTCAGAAGATCACTTTGCTTTGAAAATAAAGACTCTCATTCGAGAGCAAGTGGGTAAGTGTGGAAGGCATACCAGTGTACCTATTATACTTTAGAACAGGTTCTTCAGTTAATTGCTCAGTCATTTGTCACTGCTTGAATGTAGTATAATCCCTAGTTTTAGAGTTATAGCATACTGTGATTGTGATGTGTATACAGATTTGAATGTGCTCCACTGGTGCTAGAAGTTGAGGATGTATGTATAATCAAAATGGAAATTTCGTGTGCTTGCATGACTATTCATTTTTTTAGGTTTCTCCAGGGAGTTCTTTTCTGCCTGGTATAAAGCAGAGACTGCTTTCATTCATCTTTCGCAAAACTTGGAATGAGGAAGCTGATCAAAATATGGTAACAGAAACAATCTCTCAGTACCTTAAATCCAGGTACCCTTTGGACCTGACCATTACGTAGTGGTGTGGCACCAGCTTCAACTTGATTAACCTTTAGATCTTTAATTGCTTTCTGTTGGCTCTTTCGGTTCAGTCTTCAGTTACACAGTATATTTGCATAATTGAGGATAACCAAGGAAATTTAGGTGCAATAGAAGCTTAACTATAGAGCCTGAGCGTTAAGAACTGATTTCTTTTGTAGATATTTCATGGAGCATAATAAATTAAAGTCTTGGTCAATTTGACTTATTAGTTTCATTGGTACACCTATATGAACATTTTAAGAATTTAAGACGTCTTCAACCTCAATTTTGAAATGCGACACTTGGAATCCAAAAAACACTGCAATACTTGTGTAATGTGTATTAGCATGTCAAAACTTAAGCACTGATTAGGAGGTCAGTTGAAATTAGGTTTGATTATGTGTATTGATTTGTTAAATAATTAGCTGATTTAATTGCGCAAAAGCATGCTGGTCATTATGTTACACTGTTAATTTGTTCTATAAGTATAGATCCTTTGAAGCTCAATTTTATTTTCTGCAGGACTTGTCGACAGAACTTTAAAAACTGCATTAGATTTTTTGTTTCTCTGCTTTATGTAATTTATTTTCCTTATTTTCAGAGGGTTCAGCATCTAAAGAAAAAGTTCTATTTCCACTTTCAAGACTACGTAGACCTTATCATATGGAAAGTAAGCACTGTATTGTTTTAAAGCTTTTCCTTAAATTAAGATATTATATTGAGTTTTTGTGAGGAGTCTTGTTGATTATTTGAGCTCCCTGTCACCGAGCTCATGGAAAAAACTTGACCTGTACTTGCATGTTGTAGCAACTTTTTTTAATCTTTCTTTACATTTGTCTTTTTGAGTTATTTGGTAAAAATAAATGTTGCTAAGCTCTGGTGTTGCTTCATTTTGGATATACTTCGCAAGGAGCATACCCTAAACAAACAAATTGTGGAACTATCATTTGGGTTCTTTTTGTTCCAATTTTTTATATTATGGTTAAAATAAGCTGTTTCAAGTGGATCTTTTAACATGCTAGCTTGACAGGTCCAGTTCCTAGATCGGCATCACCTTTTAATCAAGTTTGGGAGCGTGGATGGAGGGGTTAGTATCTTGTTTTCTTTCCTTTTGTTTGTATAAAACTGTAATTCCTTGTAGTAAGGTTTTTGTCCTAGGTGGATTGTTATTTTTTTTCACTATATTAAAGAGAACTGTAAAACATCCTTCCTTTGTTATGGATTGCAATGTGATCCAATTTTCATTAGAAAATCTAAAACGCCGGCTAATGGACTGCAATGTGATTCAATTTTCATTAGAAAATCTGAAACGCCGGCTAATGGACTGTAAAACATCCTTCCTTTGTTATGGATTGCAATGTGATCCAATTTTCATTAGAAAATCTAAAACGCCGGCCAATGGACATTGTGTAAATTAAAAATCTAAAGATGGACTGTGTCCGGTACATAGCCTTCTTCTGCAATTAATAAAGGAAGGTCAGTTCTTATTGGTCTTTGATATTTGTCGGGGGGGATGGCTTCTTGATAGATTTTGTTTTGTTTCAGCCGTGCAGGGTTTGAAAGCAATTTTATATTCTTTTTTCTTTAAGTTGGAGACTTTTTATGTTTCATCGTGTAATTATGACTAGGTTTCTCGAAGTACTGATCAGGGTTTGTCATTTTTTGCTGTGTACAACATGGAAACAACAGAAGTTGTTTCATTTTATCAGGTAATGTTTTTGCATATTAATTTGCCTAATACTTACAGTAAAGATTTTATCTGAAAAGATGACAATAACAGTTCAGATATAAATAATTCAGCATTTACAAGCACCATCTTGTTGGGTAACTGGTACATATTGTGCCGGATAATTGTACCAGTCAGGCAAAGGAATTGAATTGGAACAAATAGCTGATCAAGTTTTATTTTTTGTTTATTGTTTGCAGAATTCTTCGGAGGAAATGTACTCCTTCTTTGAACAGTTTTATGATTTTTTTAATTCCGTTTCAAGAAGTACTTTGCACGCGCAATTCATATCCTCCCACACTAATAACATGCATGCTCTCGATCAGCTCCTTAGCATAAAAAATAAATCGGGCAGCTTCTCACAGGTAAATGTGTCTTAGTTGCTACACTTTCTTAATTTTTTTAGAATGTTTGCAAATAGCAGCTTGTATCTTCTTACTTTGAACTAGCACCAATTTTTTGGGATATAAAATTTTGCAATTGTTGAAATGACAGTTAAGTGAAAAGAACCAATCAGCTTTGACATTTTAATTAACTACTGATTAATTGAAAGGACCAATCAGCCAAGACCTATTTATTAATTATGTATTTAACCCACCAAACAAATAATGATCCTGAGTAATGAATGATTTTATCATTTTGATTTTAGTTTGGTACAAAAGTAGGCATCAACTGAGAATTAGGCAATTTTTCCTCTTGCAAGTACATGCTTTGGAAGGAAGCCATTTTTAATGAGTGTCGCTTTTGATGCCTTATTCCACAAAAGTATCTGGAATATTAAGTGTTTTTTCATTGCCCCAGAAATCTTTCTAGAAAAGCTACAAATAGCATTATGGAGAAAGGAAAAGTTGTGTTGTGCCAGAAGAATTGTCAAATAATGACAAATAACAGAAATGCCTGGTTATCGTCTCAAGTAAAACTTGTTAGTATAATTCCAATGTGTTGTGCCGGATTTTGGCCTCATTTTTTCATGTACCACCTCAGGATAAGTTGATAATTGTTCAAGCTGAATTTGATTGTAGTTTTAATAGAAACTTATATTCTGATGCCAACATGTACTTCTATGTTAAAGTTTCTTTTTTCCTGTCTGGCATCGGCAGTTTGTCAAGAAGATGATGCTGACATTACCATATACTTCTCAATCGCACAGTCCTTCCCCTTACTTTGACTTGTCACTCTTTCGGTATGATGATAAGGTGAAGTCTACTCAATATTAGAGATAATTTGGTTTTTCCGCTTCTTTGAGTCTATTGTTTGTTTTTGATCGCCTGAACTGTTATTTTTCATTTATTAAGCGCACATGTACATATAATTTTTTTTGGTCACATGAACTCTTTCGGTGTGATGCTGTTATTAGTTCTTTGGGATTGATTGTTGGAATTGGGGCATTGTTTTATTTGGGTCACTACTGAGAGAATTGGTTGGAGTAATAAAAGTTATATTTTGGAGCTGATTGTGATATGTTTGAATCACATTCCAGCAATTTGAGTGTTGGTGGGTTTTCCTATTCCTTTGTATTGTTTGGATCTGATTGATTTGATGGTCAGCTGGGATTACTTACTTGACAATCATTTAAGAAGGAAGTCCTTTGGTGTGATGCTTTGATGAACCTCATTCAAATTATTTGACTTGACCTTTTACTGATGACAACAAGCATGCTAAATAGGAAATTAATTTATGCAGAAAAAACTGTTTTGGACCTGATCTCTTTTTTGTAATTGCTTCTAACTAAATCTCCTTTCTGGTATGCTAGTTGATCTCAGCAATCGACCGGCACAGACACTCCACGGAGCACCCAATTAAGTTTATCTCGCTGAGGCAACCAAATGTGGTGAAGTTTAAGATAAAGCCAGGTAAACTAAATAATTTTTTAGAGAGGTTGTGGCCGGCTTCAAGCAAAATAACATAGAATAGAACAGAATAGAATAAAAGATAAAGCATGCGGTGTAATGAATGAGTGTGAATTGGCAGGAGCGGAGGGGGGAGGGCCGGACGGAGGGAGGCCAAAGAAGGTGAGCTCGTTCCTCTTCCACCCATATCTACCGCTCATCCTCTCTGTCCAACAGACATACATGCAGCCCACAGTTGTCAACTTGCATTTCAGGAGATAGAGGTAGACGCCATGACCTGATTTCTTCTTCTTATTACATTTAATTGTTATTATTTTGTCCATGTAATATTGGGGTTTGTCGACAGTAGTTTTTTTTTTTTTGTATATTGAGAATGTCTCCCAACGATGCATATTTTAACTAATGTACTGTGTTGTAGTGGCTTCTTTTCCTTGCCTATTGAGAAATTCACACCTTACCAGCTGCTTTCTTCAGTCTCATTTCATGATTTTTGTTGTTTGATCCATCCCCCTTATCTCAGGTTAATTGAAAGATTTAAGAGGCAAGCATCAAATGACCGCAACCGTTGCCTTTTTTAGTAGACTTTTGTCATTCATTCTCTTGAGTAACTTGAACTTTTTCGTAAAATTGTCAAATTTCCACAGCTGATCCTTGTTAGATTTCCCCTGGCCAATCTTTTCACAAATTAAAAAAAAACAAACAGACCCACAGTTGGGTTTGCCTACCAAAAGGTGTCATACCCCCAACCCCTTGCAATATTCTTTAAATTGAACTACTGAAGTAAACGAAACCATCAATTATGATAAATATCACATCACAGTTGAGAACTTGAGATAAACAAACAAAAAATAAATGGCAGCCAAAAGAGACTCGTTGAAGTTGAACCACTTGCTGGAGTTTCAACTGGAGATTTCTGCGGAGGACATTAGGAATTTTAGAATTAAAGCTATTGTTAATATTATATTATATAATAAAATTTAATAATCAGGGCTCTCGTTATAGTTGACCCGACTTTGCAACTTGCTCTTTGTTGACCAATTATGGGGACATCTGTAGATGATTAATTAAATAGTTAGTTTCATACAATTGGCCACTCGGGTCTGGCCTTGTATTTATTTTGAAATTAATTAATTATAGCAAGGGCAAGGAGGCAAAAATGCACGTCGCAAGAGTAAGACCAACTGGGTACCATCTCAAAAAGTCAAAATGATGATTTAATTTTTAACTGTAGAACCAACCGAAAGGAAATGAAATGGTTGGGTGGAATTGAGACCACAAGACATACCCCACCTCCCAATCCCTAGATTGATACAAACAAAGAGTATATGTAATTCACATATTTTCTATTCTATCTTTAATTTTTAACTCTTTTGTTTGCATAATTGGGTCAGATATCATATCATAGAGCTATTAACCATATCTATCTAACTTGAGTTGTACAACTTAGAACTTGGGAGTCTCCGTCCACTTCCATTTTGCTTCCAAATTAAATTAGTTTTTTTTTTAAATAAAAATAAAAACCCAAGTGATGTACATGAGAATTAATGTAACTAATGCATCCAAATTAAGTCAGCAATTGTTTTATACGAACTGAAATAAACTTGCCTGACCCACACAGATATCCCTTCACTAAAACAAGAAAATCAAATAAATACAAGAAGAAAATTAAATAACAACAGTGTTTGATCACACTTAGTTTGAACAATTCTGTTAACATGCTGTGTTGTTAGATAACTCCCGGACTCATCAATTAATCATCGATAATTAAAACCTCATGGATATACAAAGTACAACAATGAATTAAAAATATAGTCAAGGGATGAAACGCATTTCCCGGATGCGGTCAACCCAGTAGAGAACAGACTCCGTGTTGGTTTGGGTGTACGTACACGGCGGCAGGAAACCCAGCCTCTCAGCTTTGCCCGGAGCAGCCAGAAGCTTTCCTGAGAACCGAAACAAAGAGTCGAGAAAACCCCAGTTTGCGAGGTCTTCGATCTTTGTCTTTCTGAGCCCATTGGCTGATACAATCTCGTCCCATGCTTGCTCTTTGCCGTGCATTATCTCAGCATAACACGTTTCCTCGGACAGCCAATTATTCGTCTCCTCGGATTTGCATTCTATGCCAAACTTGGAAGCCAGTGCTGGCCAGACTTGCTTCCAGATGAAAGGGGCTGCGTCCACTGCATTAAAGGCTTCACCGTTGCTATGAGGCTTGTGAGATGATGAAGCCCACCAGATTTGCTGGCCGGCAACATTTCTCGCGTCGGACATGTTGATGTAGTGCTCCTCCCAGCAGAATTTGGTTCCATAGAAATGGAAGGGCATGCCCAGGTGCTGACACAGGCTGGCATACACGCACAGCGAGCCCATTACGTTGAAGTAGGATCGACTGGACGCTCCAAACAGAAGGCCCGGGCGGTGCACCGACCAGCTGTTGACGAAACCCTGACTGGCACGCTCCATGACCAATCTCTCGATGTCATAGTAGAAGTTGTACATGTGGGGTGCGTCCATCTCATGATCATGATTGTGGCCCCCTTTTGTCGGCAATACAATTGGCTCGAATTTGCTCATATCGTCTGACTCGAGAATCTCTTCCTCGAGGTAAGGGCCGGCTAGACCGGGTGCCTTGAGGGAGACGTAGTGCTTGGTGCCAGTCTGGAGGCAAATGTGCTTCAGTACCGGAGAGCCGGGGATGAGGAGGGCATCGAGGGTGTTGTTGAGCATGGCGCGGTTCTGGGCATAGCAATCAGGTGTATCCAGCGGAAACTGGCTGGCCCATGTCACCCAGAAGAGGTGGGTCACCCGCCCCGCCAGGTCACCGAGCTTCTTCGCGGTCTGCTCCTGGTCCAGCAGATCACACTGCACGAACCTGTACCTGCAGAAGGGGGGCCCCGCATTTGCATTGTCGTAGTCATCATATGGCGGCTGGCGGGCAATGCCGTATATGAGGGTCCAGTCTGAGCCCGAGTGAAGGAGGGATTTGACAAGCTCTTTGCCGACAAGGCCGGTGGCACCTGCTACTAAGGCCACCTTCTCTCTTCCTTGTTTTGCAATCGAATCGACGGGTCCGCCCATCAATCTTCAACCTATCTTATCGTATAATTAATAAGTAGCAATTAGCAAGGCAAGATGTAGCTGCTAATTAATTTCCTGCCCTGCTTAGTTATATTCCTCAGGCTATATATATCAGAGGCATATAAGCGCGCAGACATACACACATGTATATAGGTGGGCTATATAGTTACAATACAGTACAGTACATATATATAACTGTGAAGAGAGGAGAGGAGAGGAGAAATGCTGAGTCAAGTTTCTTTTGTTTACTTTTGTTTTCATATAATTAGATGATATCATGAGAAGAAAAAGGGAGGAGAGGAGAGAGAATAAACAAAAATGTACTAAAGGATTACTTCGGTTTCACCCAAGCCGAAACCGAAATAATTAAGTGTGCCGGAATAAATGAATGGAGACCGGAGAGCATTCATTATAATATTTCAGACGAAAATAAAACGGCGAATCTTCGATGAGTCCTTGTCAGGGTTATCAGAACCGGACCGGACCGGCGATTAAACCGAAAAAAACCGGACTCGGCTCCTTTTACGGTTTGGTTCATTTAGAATATCGTTTCAGCTGCTGAACCGTTAAAAAACGGATAAATGACCAATTTTTTATTTAAAACCGCCCGCTCGTTTCCGAAGAAAACCGGATTTTAAACTTATTGGTTCAGTTTTCTATAAAGTGCACTTTTCGTGCATTAAATGAGAGAGAGACTAACAAAAAATGTGTAGGCTGGAACTTTATGTCTTGTCCACGTGACCCCATGGCAAAGGCACAAATATAAATATGGAGCAAATTAGTAGTTTCTACAGTAGTGTACATTGTTGCTTCTAAATTTTTTTATGCCTAGTGTTTAGGTTGGGATTCACTACCATTAATTTTGGTTTTAACCGAAGTCTTTACAAATTTTATTAATTGTCTGTACATACTGCAAATAACACTTTGAATGTTTTAAATATTCTAGAGAATTTAATTATACATAATATAGAAAATTATATCTACTTGTATTTATTTTATTATCAGAATGTTGGACTTCTATAATGTTATTTTTTTTTCTTTTCTCTATGGTATTAAAAATGTTACTCTTTGTTATCTATATGTTTTATTCAACCAAAAATATTTTTAAAAAATAACTATTTTAGTTTTTGAACAACAAGTTATAGAGAAATATATGTTTTAAAAAATCAGCGGTTGAACCTATTGACCCACTGGTCTAACCAGTGAACCGTTGACCCGAAGTTTTACTGGGTCAATGCCCGGTCCGGTTCTGATAACATTGGACTCCTTGTTCATATTGGCGACTTGAATAATTAGACTCAATTAAAATTAAAACAGTTTTAATTAATAGAACATAATAGAATACTTGAGGGCACCATTCTGGATCTTAATTTCTATCATTTTCACCTCTCCAAATTAAATTACAAATTAATTATGTAGCAATACGAAGGGTAGCAGTTGTATAGTGCCCATATGCGTGACGAGACAGAGTCGAGGTTTAATTGGTACTTTATCCGCAGGATAATTTATCTAATGTGCATTCTTCATGCTCTTTTTCTTTGTCTTTTTGGAATCCAATTATATCTTATAATTGATTAGCCCTCGTTAGGGAACTGTTAATTAATATCTTTATATCTTATCCTATCCAATCTTTCTACATATTAGATGTAATTGTTGAATCAATTAGATTATTTATAGAATCTTCACAGCTCAAATGGCTTCATTACAATCTCTCTCCTCTAGTTCTTTTATATTAAGCATATACATATCTTGATGTGTCAACGGCTGTAAATTAATTTGATGAATTACATGGTTATTCTGCAATTGCAATTTAATGCGGCAATGTATTGACATTTATTATGTTGAAGTTTGTATTTAGTTCTAAAACTCTATTGATTTTTTTCTTACAATTTTTTCATATGAATGTTGCCACAAAAACAATTAATTAATAATATTTCTTTCTTTCTTTTTATGTTATTGATTGAAGTAATCAACATGTTTACTCACTAAATATTGATTACATTCCTATTTAATGAAGAGGTCATGACAAAATATTTCATTTCATTGTTGAATAAAGGGAAATAGTAAAAGACAAATATTGTTAAAAATGAAAATATTTGGTCAGATTTGCTTCTATTTTTTGTATTTTATGTTTGAATTTTGAATTTGTAGCAAAGTATGGACCAAATACTAATATATAATTATGTATGTGTGTGTGTAAAAAGATGGGCAATGTACATCAGATACACATCATGCATGTATGCATATATTCATTATCCATGTAAACTCTTCAGTGAATACTCACTCAATGATCCACACCCGTGACTGGGGTCAATTATATATAAATTTATAATTAATCATTGGTTACCAACCCTGTTAATTGGCTGCCCTAAACCCTGCTATTACAATGTCTTCTTAATTGCAAATGTATTTCAATAAGTTTCATATATGCACGGACTCTTCATAATAATAGTTATAATAATAATAATATTTTTTTTTCTGTTACCATTTTGTAATACATTTAATGAATAAAACCAACAGATTTCCCTTAAAAATTAAAGAAAAAAATTGTGCAGTTTGAATCAGATGCCTGAATTTGACAATTTTAATCTTCAAGACATTGCACTGGCCGATTGATATTGTCAGTATTTTAATATGATCGTGTGGACCACATAACTTTAGGCACCATAAAAAACAATATGCAGTGGCTATCCGAGCTTGATATTGCGGCAGCGTATATGATGAATAAGGCATTTGAAAGCAAAAAAAAAACAAACGGGGGGATGAATATGCAGCCACCCATCCATTCAATTTATTATTATTTTTTATTATAATAATTGCTGTTATTATTATTATTATGCATGCTACAGTAGAATTAATTATTAATGCGGATTCTCTGCATTAACTTAAAAGAGAATCTTTTGAGTTAATGCATCTCATCTGTCTGATTTTAAACGGAGCTAGTCGGCCATCTGATTTTAATAGAGTGGTTCTTTAATATTAGTACCGATCTAGTCCACACATATCTTAAAGTTAATCAGATGAACGAGATACATTAACTCAAAATTTCCCTTTTGCACTTCGTGTACGGAACTACGGACTGTGATTTATTTTTTTCTACCTTTGAATTCCTTTTCGTCTTTTTGTCCATCTTGCTGAATTGATCTAGTGCATGCTGAGGTACCGATGATTATTGCTGCATGCTGCATTCTTTTGGTGCCAGTAACATAACATGATTGGTTCATTTTTTTTTATTTCTCACTCTATATATTGAATTTAATATTATCATAATATATGCAGATAAATTGGGTGGCCTCGACGACTCGTCCAATTGCCTCACAGCCAAGTTATAACAGCTAGATTTCGCAATTAGTTATTGCAATCTGGCCCCCTTGCACCCATTCTACTCCACATAATATATATGTATTTTCATCTCCAACCAAAGTCGTTTTGCCATATATTTAACAACCAAACTATGCCTCCAGTTGTTCATGTGATTAAAGAACAGCCAAACATGTCATCTGCATTTACTTGTATATTCTGTTCACGTGACATGATGTGACGTAACATGTACATATATTGTTTTTTGATGATGGCTGGTTCAAATAACTCAGTTAAAAATAAAACTTAAAATGATATTTGCTTGCTCTATTGTTTAAGAATAAGTTAACAATGCATTCATCGAATAACTAAATTAGACTCTGGTTTATGCTAGTGGATAATGATTTTGAATACTTTTAATTCGAAAACGTTGAATCGTTTGATTTCTCTTTGAAAGGAAAATAGTTGGCCAAATGACAGCCGGATTGAATAAATAAAAATAGATTAAAGGATTGTGCGTGATGGGTCTGCGTTTTTTTTCTTTTTTTAAATTGAGTGGGTCTTTTTACAAATGAATAAAATTATGATCCATTTATTCTAGTTTGTAGTGCTGGGTTAAATTTTGGAACTATACCGATGTCGATTATTTGAAAAAAAAAATGCATGTAAGGAAAATGAAATAACATGTACATAATTAAACATCATATAGAAAACTTGAATTTAACATGTTCACTGATGGAAATCTGCAGAATAAAAATAAATAAATAAAGAGAACAAAAGAAAACAATGTCGTGTTCTAACCATCCTTTCCTTGGGCCCATCCCATAAGCCATATTATATATAGTTTGCATAGATTTTTCAATTTTATGGGTACAACATTTGATGTGTAAATAGTAGCTGCATTATCCGCTCGGATTTCACACCCAAACATTTCAAATCATCTATGATTTGTGCGAATACTCAAGCTGTTCGATTTGAATGGTAGGAGGTCAGATTAGATCCAATCTGCAAAGAACAACTGAAATCAACCACCGAGCATGCTTTTTAAGATTTCTTGATAAACTAGAACAATTGTTTTTGCATGCCAAGTAAAGGTTACAGCTCTATTACCGGCAACCAAAATTCTAATTCTCATTTCCACACATGATATTGAAAGGGAATTTTTATTTTAGAAAACAATAGCTTGTTCATCATTTGCAGTAGTCACTTAAACATTCCCAAAGAAAATAAATAAATAAATCATTCATGGTCTGAGACAAATTCAGACCTCCCACATCATTTTATATCCAACAATCATTAATTCTTATTTGTAAGTCAGGTCAGACCGAAGTTTTGTTTCAGTTGACATGTTGTGATGTTGTTTGTTTTCCAGTGATTGGACTCATATCAAGTCAATCATAGCATGACTGACCATCACCGCCATCATCTTCAATGTGAAAAGGAGGGAGGGAACGACTACTACCTATAACTAATCATCCCTTGTTGCTGGACTGACGCCCCACAGTGATGCAGTACACACGTGATCCAACATGGCGAACCGTTAGACCTGCCTTCTCGCATCCCCCAAAGAAGAGCTGTTCATCCTCTTTGCCTATCCTACGCCGCCAGCTCATTACAAAAACAGGTGCCTCCAGCTCTATCTCTTCTCCTGCAAATTATACTGTGTTACTACCGACTGCTAGTGCTACCATTGCCATATCAGCAACTCAAAATAATTAGATTCTTGAGAGTGGAATGCTGGTAAACCAGCATCGGTACAGTACCTGCACCTAAAATTATTAGGTGGTAAATAGTATCAATGGCAATTGACGTCCTATCCAGCACTCTTGAGCATTACAACTTGTCCATGACTTGAGCATGACTTAAACCATAAACCCTAATGCCCAGCCCAACCCAGGAATAGCGCTAACCCAGAACTCTATTCCGTGTCTGGACACAACTCTCACGTTAGCGGCTATTCCGCTATTCCAAGGGAATCTTGGGTTAGCGGCTAAACTCGCTAGCCCCACAATCCCCACAATCGTGGGGTTATCAAGTTTGATCACGGCAGTAATTTACCTGAAACTGTGATGGATGTCTTTGGTATGCCGGCTTTCTGATCCTGTGGATGGTAGGCCTTGAGCAGAAAGCAAAGTGTTTTTATCAGGTTGGGGTATTGTTTCACATCTGTACATACAAGGAGTTGTTAAAAGAAGATGCCATGAAATATGGACAACTCATGATCAACAGTATATGTACCATATTGGCTGATTGTTAGGTACTAACACCATGACAAGGCCAGCTCAATTAGTTATGCCCATAAATTTCCAACTCAATTGCCTTCTGTTCATAAGCTGAATAGAGTAAAGTAAAGAGGGTGCAAGTCCATCACCCTGGAATATTTATTGTTTGGTCTCACAATCATGTCAATGAATTTTCATGGATTACCTTTCTGCCTAAAGCAGAGGAAAAAAAAATATATATATTACTCACATAATAAAATGTCGCTGGCAATAATCAAGTCCCAATCAGGTTTGGAACTTGGAAACGGTTCTCCCCATGTATCTGAAGATTTTTAAGAGAAAGAAAAGGTATTAATAAGCAGAGGAAGAATTGCAATCTAATTATTGTTGACTCAACAACTCAATCCGCTGAAGGAATGGGAGAATGATGAAATGGTCAGTAGAAAAGGAACTTACGCCTTATATGAGGTAAAGGAGGAAGGCCATTGGATGCACAGTTGTGTGCTATATTTTGTTCAATTTGTTGATCATCATAATCAGACGTTGTGATATCAAGTTGAAGAGATATTGTGAGAAAGATTGCCAAAGCTCCAGTTCCGCTTCAGAGAAAAAAGGCAAACAAATGATTTATGAAGCAACCAGAAAAAAGAAGAGGAGCGGAGAGGAGAGGAGAGGAGACAGACCTTCCCAATTCGAGGATGCGTCGGGAATGGAGAAGAGATTGATGATCGAGGAGCCAATGGGAGAAAGCAAAAGTGCCCGGCCAGAGCAAATTGGCATTGAGGTGATGAAATGAGAACTCACGGATCTTCAATTGCTGCATGGACGGATACATGGATGCATGTATGCACGTAAATTGGAAATCCAAAAGAAAGAAACAGAAGTGATACGATAATAATACAATACATAGTGCATAGTGACAGTGATAGAAAATAGGAAGAAGAGAGTGTGGTAGGTGGCAGTACCAAATGGGGGAAGGAATGGGTGCGTTCCACACAGGGCTCCTCCTCCTCCTGCTGCTTCTGCTCCGATCCTGCACAACAAGATCAGCATCAGCTCATGAATCAACTGATAGACTGATCAATGGATGGAGAGATCGATCGATCGATAAGGAAGGGTTAGATCAGGAAGGACCAGAAAGGGAGGGAGAGAGGTCCGTGTTGGTGTCTCCATCGCTGTCGTCGCCGTGGAAGAGAGCCGCCGGAGAGAAGAGCGCAGTCTCCATCCAACGATTCCAACACCCAGCCTTTCTTTGAGCCCTTGATTGACACTAGATCAGATCGGATCAGATCAGATGGGGTTCTTGAGCCCGCTTGACTCGGTTAATCCGATCCGCGCAGCCTGCTTTTCTTTTCGTTTTTTCTTTTTCCCTTATGGACCTTCTTCTGGGCCTTGAGTGACGCTCGGGCTTCTGTTTGTTTTCTCTCTTTCGGATCTCATTTTGCTGAAGTGCAATGCGTTTATTTAATTTTTTTTTTTCTTTCTCCGATGGATCTCCTTTTAATTCACTGAATTACTCACAAATAAGTTGAAATTCAGACCGCTTTGGGACTTTTGCTCCAAATTGGGACTTCCCGGGTTCGAATCACGCAGAAAGCAGAAAAAAAGGCTTATTTGTGCTGGTGTACGCGCGGCTCACAGACGCGAACTCGGTTCACAGTCGCAGCTCATGTGCTCGGTTCACAGACTTGGTTCATGGGCCAAATGCACGTGAGCCCGGTTCACAGGCGCAGTTCATGGGCCAGAAGCGTGTCCATAGCGAGTCCAGACGTATCAGCACGTTTCAACGCGGTATCGGAGACCATATCAAGAGAGTAGGGACACGCCAGCTGGCGTATCTGATACGTATTGTAGCCGTGTCGAAAGCATGTCGGTGTCCGATACGTGTCTGACACGGGTACTATGACTATTCAGGAGTATCATGGTAGCATAGCTTTGGGCTCACAAATAAGTTGAAATTCAGATAGCTTTGGGCTGGACCTGGTTTCATGCAGATGCACCAGTTTCGTTTTGTGCATCTAGACTCAATTTCAATCATTTCATTGCTGCTAAGGGTGTCAATGGGTACGGGACTGGTCGGATGGATGTATTTTCATACTCATACTCATTAAAATTGATCTTATTCATACCCTATCCTTACCCTTAATAATTAAATTTATCCTACTCTAACCTCACCCGTTAATATTATTGGATAACGAAATGTTAGCGAGTGAATAACGGATGATGCTAATATAATAATTAATTTTATTATATTTTACAAATAAAAAAATAAAAACTCATTATATTTTACTCATTACATAAGAAAACCATTTAAATTGTTTTTGTACTCATTGTAATTTTTTATTGCAAAATTTGAAATTAATTTGAAAACAAAAATTGAGTCATAGTCACCGTGAAAATATGACTATGTGAGTCAAATTATTACAGAATTTACATTCCATTCTTACGATCAAGGTTCTAAATAGCAATTATTGTGTCATCGCGTAAAGGCTAAATAAAAGACTATCACGAATAGCGTAACTATAGCGAAAGCTATGTAGGATCCTACATGGTGTTTTTTGTTTAAAAAATAATGTTTTATATTTTTCCTAATTATCAACATTATCTAAAGTCTCATATAGCGATAAGTAACGCAAAATTGATTAAGGAATTAGAATATTCACATTGAACTAATACAAAGTCAAAATTGTTATTCAAAATATCTTTAATAATATCATAAACTATATATTTTTTTCCATTAAAAATAACCTAAGCATCATGGCATAAACTATATATCTTTTTCGTATAAACTATCTACCTTTTTCTATTTAAAATCAAAAGCAATCTGAACCTTGAAAAAAAAAATTCAGTTTGACCCTTTAAATAAAAACCTATGTAGCATAGCATGCACTATAGTGTGTAGTGCAAATCGCGGACCACTATAGTGGTCATAGCTGAAATAGCGCACTTTTATCCCATAGCTTAGCGTTTAAGATCCGAAAATGCTATAATGCCGCTATTGTGTCGCTATAGTGCGCTATTTAGAACACTGCTTACGATTAAGTAAAAAAACAAGAAAACAAAGAAGGAAGGAAAATTATATCAAAGATAAGACTTGATGTGCTGGAATAGAAAGACACAATTTAGGACACTAAAATGAAGGAGTAAATCTAGATTCACTAGAAATTGAATTGAATATAAATAATTTTAAGTTTTATATTTAGGCACGAAATAGTCATTACCTATACCTTTACCCATTTAGTTAACGAAAAAAATTTCTTACCCATACCCATACCAATAATTTATGTAATACTGATTTTTATTCTCTCTAGTTTAGTCTTATGAATATTTTTAATTTGAATTTTTAAAGTAATATCAAATGCCCACCAGTCTTTCCTAAAAAAATAATTCTTGCAACATTATTTACTTATTTTAGAATTTTTCATATATTTCATATATTTTTTTTAAATTTTCAACAATTTAAATTAAAATATAAAAAAAATTGACATGATTAATTTACGTCACGTGTAATCACATTACGTATGGTCATGGCGTGACTACGCGTGACGTGATCATCTGCCACTATTTTGGTCACGTCACGTCACGTCACGTGACCAAATCACAGCGTGTTTGTCACGTCACGGCGTGTCATGTATTTTCTTCTCTACCAATAAACAACGAAAAAAAAACTTATCCACGCCTGCCTTATTGAATACAATACGAGTTAGATAAACGGCTAAAATTTTATATTTACCCTACAGTGTAACGGGTACGAAATAATCATTACCTATACTCTTACTCATTTAGTTATACTCTTACTCATACTCATTTAGTTAACGAAAATAAATTCTTACCCATACCCACACCCAATAAGCCAACTAAAAAAAAAAATTACCCATATACGGGTCGGATAAACAGCTAAAAGTTACCATTGACACCCCTAATTGCTGCTGCTTTTACATAATTAGTACAAGAGACGAGTGCACATCTAACATAAGCTGATACACAACACAAGAATTATATATACCATTTTATTTCTTTCAACATTGCGTCCGTGGGAATTCCAAGTGGATTCTGAATGAAATTAACATACATTGACACTGCCAAATCCCATCAAAATGTGTTTATACATGAATGATGAATGATACAGATAAGGAATAAGCTCATTGGCAAATTAAAAAAAGCCAGGAATATGCACAGCGGCGACTTTATAGAATGCATCACACTCTTGCTCATTTATATATAGGAAAAAGAAACCAGGAAGAAATTATCATATAGTTAAAAACAATGCGAGATTCTACTTTTCTTCGGATCTTTTGAAGAAAGTTATGGCAAATAGAAGAAGTAGCACCTATTTGCCAAGACCCAATGATTTCTCAAAATTATCGAGCTGTCTGATGAAACCAGGATTAGGAGCTGCCAGCGGCCTTTTGCTCACAACCAGCGACAGAGCAGCCTGTCGAGTCATTCTGTTCTTCTTCATCAGATAAGCAACAATTATCGTCGCACTGAAAGAAATCCCAAATAACACACGGACAGCAATTAATTAGCATCATTTTGTACAGTAGGCTTCATTTGTTGCTCTAATTATGCCCATGAGTCTAAATAAACAGCTGCAACGTCAGCCTATATTTCAGCACCCATGTCCCCATTTAGCCATCAATTAAGCTTTACTGGAACCCAATTTGGCCAGAGTTGGAACTAAATTTAGAGTAGAACATCCCCTAATGTGCAATTAATTATGCAACAACAACAACAGGCAAAGTGAAGATAATAAATTACCTTCTGGACCTTCCTGCAAAGCAATGGACAAAGACGGCACCACCAGCGGTCTTTGCTTGGTCAATAAAATCAATGCACTCTTGGAAGTAGGCATCTAGACGGGTTTCTGGGCTGTCAAGGACTGCAAAAAAAAACACACACAAACAAAAATCAGTTACTTAATTATATGGATATGTGGAAATTGAAGGAAAGAAGGAAGCAGTGGGCAACCGTTGATCTTCTTGTAGATGAATTCATCGGGAAAAGCGGGATGGAGGGATGCGGCCACAGTGAGAACGTGGGTGATGTTAAGGGCCTTGAGCTGCTCCCGGTTCAGTGCTGCTCCCACAGAACCCAGGTACAAACCCTAAACCATGCATAATAATAATTCATTAAGTAAATCAAAATGCAATTTAATGAATTCGTTAAAATTAAGCAAAAGAAAAAAATACGCTGTCGATGAGGCAGGGGATGTTGTCTTCCTTGGCCATCCGGGCGGCGAACATGGCCTCCAGCAGCGCCTTCACTCGCTTCCGCATCATCACCGGCGCCGGCGCCTCCTCCACCTCCATTCGTCTCCTTCTCTCCTCTCGCTCGCCAGCCACGCCAGGAGATGAATCCATTGCTCAGAGTCACACGCCCCTTCCTCAAAAAGGCAAAGAAAGCTATTAAAATTCCAATATATTATTTCCTTCCTTTGTTGCCCCGTCCGTCTATGTCTGATCTCGCCTCTTCTCGCCAGGCCGAATAATCCAACAATATTATTATTATTATTATTATTATTATTATTTAATAATGATAACTAAACACTCCTCCATTATTTTATATTAAACAGGTAGATAATCTGATTCGTCACTAATTTTAAATTGAATATCAGCCCTCCAATTAAATATTTAATTATATCAATTTTTTTTTATGTTTATTTACATATATAAATCTAAATTTATTTAGACACATACTTGTCGTATGTGCTCTCCACATGCAACTTGTTATCTTTCTAATTGGTCATGAATTATTTCTATTTTTTAAATATAATTTAAATAATTTTTGAATTAATTGGTTTTTTCTATTTCTTTATATCATTTAAGAAATATTATTTGTCATTTAATATGTCTTTTTGTTTAAGATTTTTTTATATAAAAGTATGTCAAAAAGATTAAAAAAAATAGTCATTTAATATATTATTTGCTACCGAAATTTTAATTGATATATAAAAAATAATAATAAATTTAACAATCTATACAATGTAATTCGAAATCTACCGAAATCGATGACATTGTTATCGGTTTCAGAAGCTAGAACCGATGACAACCTTCCAATTCATCCAATTTGAATTTAAAACAAATTTTCTTTTAATTATTTTATTTAATTATAAAATATTATAATTTATTTATTTTTTGTATTCAAATATTAGAAATATTTTTATATATATTTTTTAAAATTAGATAGAATACCATATAATTTGATTCATTAGAAAGATTTAAACAAATAACCCGGATCAATATTTTTCAGATTGAATTTTTTGCAGTTGTAAGAAAAATTAAAATATTTATTTGTGTGTTATTGGAAAAAAAATAAAAATGCTTTTAATCTAAATTATTGATCCTAGTTCAAAAGTCACCTCTAGGTAAATACAGAAAATATTATGGTTTTTTTATTTTTGAAAAAAATAAAAATTTAAGAAAACTTTATAATCATTACTTAAAAAGTGTTTTAATTCTCGCATAAAAAAACATGCATCCTGCATAAAAAATTGTGCATAAATATATTATTACTCAGAGTTATATCCCGGGAATTAAATTTTGAGGCTGAAAATGATCATCGGTTCTAGCTTATGAAATCGATGATAATGTCATCGATTTCGGTAAATTTTGAATTTCATCAAAATAGATTGTTAAATTTATTATTTTTTTTGTATATTAACAAAAATTTCGAATATTTACTATGTCGTTTAAAAATATTTTTTATGTGTTGATGTTATTTAAAAAATATTATTTCTCATTTAGTTTAAGCTTTTTTTTTTATAAAAATGTCATTACATTAGATATTCTTTTATAGTATATATCTGTTACAACACACATGCACAATACTAATAATTTAATAATACTTCATTGGTCTACATTTATATTCTCAGCAGTAGTATCTCTGCTGCTATTGCTGTGACGACAACAATTCACATCCACTACAGTAAATTGAAAAATATTATGCATGGAGCTGTAGTTGGAATTTCTTAAGAAAAATAAAAATGTGATTAAATTAATTAAAAGAATCGTCAGTACTATTTTTGTATGGAACTTAGTCTTTCATTACACTTCACGAGTGAGTCTCACTTCTAATCGAGCAAAATAATTTTGGAACCTATTGGTATTGTTTGCCAAGAGAGATGAAGTCTCCTTCAACTTTTTTTAATTTTCTTAATTTAGTTCTCTAGATTAAGAATTAAGAATTAAGAATTAAATATCAATTTATTAGCACGATTAAAATTTAATCGTATTTTTGTTGCTGAATAACCACTTTTTGAATTACAGAGTGTATACTTTGAAATCGTGACAGGACTCAAATCTCATTCTACGGATCAATATCCTCCCAGGTATCTTAGAGGATGAGCCTCACTTTACGGTTTGAGACTAAATCTCAACCGGTTCGAGATTAAATCTCAACTGGTTCGAGATTCAGGAGAAATAGGGGGCATTTTTATTGGCTTTGAGATTCGTGTCAAGCTAAAAGGAACGGTCCGGATTCACTAATCGTAAAAGATTTTCTTTTCAGGTAATGCCCTGGATATGAATTCTCATTCTACACGGTCAGGTATTGCATTGGATCTGAATTTACAATTCACTGCATATTTGTCATTGTCAAATGAGTTGTAAATACGCAGAATAAAAATTATAGAATTTAAATCGGTTGAAATCCTAAAATTCCTGAAATTCCTGAAATTCACGATCTCAGCCGTTCAACTTTTTCTCTGCACACATCTCGGAATAGCTGATTTTTTGCGTACGCATCTCAAAACAGTCTGATGGCTGGATTTGAATTGCAGGAATTTCAGGAACACTGTTCATTGGTCTTGAATTTCAGCAGATTCGGATCCAAAATTATAGAGAATGAGTAGAGTAGTAGTAATTAGCAATGTTATTAGAACCGGACCGGACATCGAATCGTTAAAGCTTTGGTTCAATGGTTCACTGGTCGAATCGGTGGTTCAACCGGTTTAGTTGCTGGTTTTTTAAAATATATATAACTTATTATCTGAAAGCCAATCTAGTTATATACAATGAGAATATGTATATGGTTCAATAAAATAGACAATTCTAATAAACTCTAACAAAGATCTATAACATTATTATTGTTATTTCGGAAAGTATTTCCGTACTTGATGTTTAAAACCTGAAAAAAAATGTCTAAAACATGATTATTGCTATTTGGAAAATTCTTTGCGCAATCAGTGTTTTCTGAAAATTCTTAGCACAATCAAAGAATTGCAATAGAGACAAACTATCAGGGACAAACTATAATAAACAATTAAAGAATTGCACTAGATAAACTATCAGGGAACAATTACAGGACCGTCTTTTGCAACCAAATTAAGTGGTATTAACAAAAAAAAAATGGCTAAAACACATATAGACTTATTACTAGACACTTTGACAGAATCATTGACAACTACACAACTCTCATGCAAATCTTATTTTAGTTTGAGCATTTTATCGAACACCTTCAATGCATTCTTCTATTTGATAAAATCATCTCAAAAATTCAATCTTTTCAAGTACATGGACTACAAATAAGAATTAAATGAGATTACTTACGGTATTTGGTGCAGATTCTTTGGTGATTTCGTTTCAAGTATAGTCTTCAAAATGCCCTTGAGCCACTGTGCAATACACCTCAATACAACTCTCATGCAAATCTTATTTTAGTTTGAGCATTTTATCGAACACCTTCAATGCATTCTTCTATTTGATAAAATCATCTCAAAAATTCAATCTTTTCAAGTACATGGACTACAAATAAGAATTAAATGAGATTACTTACGGTATTTGGTGCAGATTCTTTGGTGATTTCGTTTCAAGTATAGTCTTCAAAATGCCCTTGAGCCACTGTGCAATACACCTCAATAAAAATAACAAGATTGAAGGAGAAAGCCAAATTAAATGAGGAATGAGAGCCAATTTTTCATTTCTTTCCATCTCAACCAGTTGAGAAAAGGGGCAGGAATCAAGAACTTGGCGAATTTGGAAGATGCACAAAATCCAATTTCTACAAGAGGAAGATACGAAGATATTATAAAATTAGATTTGAACCGGTATTTTTACATGGTTCTGTCTAGCGATTTCTAACTTGAACCGGCCGATAAAATCGGTTTTCAGCGATACAACAACAGAAGCGATAATTTAACGGAGCCGAACCGGACAGTGACCGGTTCTGGTTTTTTTCGGTCCAACCGTCCGGTCCGGTCCGGTTCTGATAACACTGGTAATTAGTAAACCCTTATTACATATACAATAATACCGTATTTTTAGGTAGGTAGCCTCTGTGACCGTCTAGAGTCGTGGATCCGTACTCTCTCTATTACCACAGAGGATGCGCATCATTTTACGGTTTGAGATTCGGGAAAATAGGAGGCAAAATTATTGAGCTTTGATTCGTGCCAAGTTAAAAGAATGGTCCGGATCCACTAAAAAGGAATCATTCTTTATTCCCTTTTCCGGTACCCACTGGATACGAATTCGAGTCGGGATATGGATTCATCACTTCCCCACTGCGTCGACTCGTGACCCCTTCTTTTTTTTCCTTCTAAGTCCCAAACCCTAATCAAATCACGAAAGACTTCAAGAGACGAGAGGAGAGGAGAAGAGAGAGAGAGAGAGAGGAGTGAAAGAAAAGGGAAAGAGAGATGGCGGCCAACGCGGAGGTGGAGGCGCTGGATTTCGATTCCGAGGACGAGGATCTCATGGACGATGACGCCGCCGCTGCGGACGCTGATCCTTCCCCCATGGCTCCGGCCCCCAAACTACGCTCTGCCATTACCGGCGGCGATACCTCCTCCGGCGCCCCTCGCAAGACCAAAGGCCGTGGCTTCCGCGAACGCGACGAGGCCTCTGCTGACCGCTCCTCCCGCTTCGCTGCCCGCGATTTCGACTCCCTTGCCTCCGACGGTGGCCGTGGACCCCAGCGCTGTAAGTCTAGACTTTCATTCCTATTGATTCCTTCATTCATAGCTTCTCTCCTCTCCTCTTCTCATGTTACTTGTGTTTTATGTTCTAGCCTACCACTTTTATTTACTCAACAACGCTGCATTATAGTCACTATCTAATTGCAAGCTGTTCAAGTTGGATGCATACATATATTTAGATTGATTGATAGATTGTGTAGCATGTTGTAATTGTGTTGTCCTAAGAGGGTAAGTTTCACAATAGAGATGAACAAATGACTAGAACTATTTATAAATTATATATCTGGCATTTAATTTATTAACTACAACTCATTACGTAAGCTTAGATTTAAAACTTATTTACTCTCTTCAGTTGCTATGATTTCCTTCAATTATAGTTTACCCAGTGATTTGGGTTTTAGCCAGGTATTGATGGTTGCGAAAGTAAACACTTTGGTACTGAAATCAGTAAGGGTGATTAGATTTATTTCATGTTAATTGTGACTCTATTTATTGGTATTGATTCATGGTTTGAACCCACCGTCTACAATGAGAGTAATGTACAGTCTGTATTTGTTTGATCCCCATGTTAGTTGGTTCTTATTCTGAATGGTTTCAGAATGCTTGGTCCCTTGCATGATCCGAGCTTAGTAGATCGAATGAGAACATGGCAGCATATTTTTTCTATTTGATATGTTTTGTTGCGTTGGAAGATGTTTTAGGTTAACCAGGCATCACATATTACGATCAATGGGGACTTGCCAAATTTTGGGAGTGCATTTATTAAAATTAAGTTAGAAGTAAAATATTTAACTGACTGAAGTTATGTTAAAACGTGGGTGTAGCAATTGAGGGATGGATCGTACTAGTGACTGGAGTCCATGAAGAAGCACAGGAGGAAGACCTGCATAATGCTTTTGGGGAATTCGGGCAGGTGAAGAACTTGCATCTCAATTTAGACCGTCGAACAGGATTCGTCAAGGTCCATTCTTCCTCCTCTTTCTCTTGCTCTAGATTTTTTTTTCTTTTTCATAGTACTCGGATGTCATGGTCATTTGCTTGCTTTGGTCCTGACATGTGGCATTGGCTGTGGAACGTTGACAGGGGTATGCATTGATAGAATACGAGAGGTTTGAGGAGGCGGAGGCCGCGATAAAGGCGATGGATGGCTCACAGGAGTTGTTCAACCAGACCATCCATGTGGATTGGGCATTCAGTAATGGGCCTGCCGGCACTGCTGCCTCGAAGCGCCGCAACCCCAGGAGGCGCTCTCGCACTCCCCCCAGGAGACGCTACTGATTCTTCCAGTCTACCTCTTGTATCAGATCTTTTTTTTATAATTTGCACTTGTCTGCCTATTTTGTGTTTGTTTTGCTAGGTGAAGTTTGACATTAAAATTTTCCTTTTTTTAATGGTTTAACATGGGTAGTTGGAATTGAGTTGGAGTTGAGGAGATAGAGAACATGTTTTTATTAGTATTTACTGCCTTGTGAATTTTCCAAGTACTGTCTGTTGTCGAGTGACATTTCCAATATTACGATGAAGTGAAAGTGAAACTAGAATAAAACAGAACAGAAGAAAACTCAGTGATCTAAGGAAGGAACCTGGCATTTGACATTGCTTCAGGAATCAGGATTGGATATCAACGACTGACTGACGATGCTAATTAAATTCAATTAACTTTGAAGAACCCATTATGCCATCCGTTCAATAAATAATCAATGGGGGCATGTCATTTGAAATAAATAGATTCCAAGTACTGTCTGTTGTCGAGTGACATTTCCTGTATTACGATGAAGTGAAAGTGAAACTAGAATAAAACAGAACAGAAGAAAACTCAGTGATCTAAGGAAGGAACCTGGCATTTGACATTGCTTCAGGAATCAGGATTGGATATCAACGACTGACTGACTGACGATGCTAATTAAATTCAATTAACTTTGAAGAACCCATTATGCCATCCGTTCAATAAATAATCAATGGGGGCATGTCGCGTTACGTTGGTTGCTTCTCCGTATTAATTAGCTACTCAAATCTCAATTCTTATACTTGTTCGGTTCCTTGTCATGAATCCATGATGTCTACTGGAAGTTTTTTAAGATTTGTTGACCAAAAGAATATCTTTTAATAAAGAAGAGCAACTACCTCTCGAGGTCAATGGTGCATTTGGATGGGTGAAAAATAGTTACTATTTCGGATTAGCACTATTCCGAGCTACTAATCTGGGTGTTTGGATTAGTGAATAGTTACTATTCTTTATTTGTCTTTTGTGAGATTGCTCACTATTTTACTAATTTTACAAAATGTTAGAATAGTTACTATCTTTAAAATTGAGATTAGCTCTATCCTTGTATTATTCTTGATTCATCCAAACACCTCGTCAATAACGGAAAGGGAAAAAAACTTTTCAAATCATGGATCGTGATTCCGATTATAATTATGTGATGCGTGTCCGTTTAAAAGTTGCACACATCGTTGTTATTAACTCTTCTAGGCAAACTTGATAGTAATAGTATGATCTTTTTTTTGAAACCTTCGCAGAGGCTGCGAAGTTGTAAGGGGAAATCGAACTCTCAACCTTTGAGTACAACAATCCTAGAATATTTTCCTAGTCAATTGTGCTACCTCTCCTTTCTTAATAATATGATCAATAGATAGAATATTCAACGGAGTGCACTGCACTCATGCACTGAATTTAAACAGGATGAATAGAGTGAGATTCTGCTCGTGAAATCATATTAGTATCGACTATAAATGTTTTTGAATGTTTTAAATTTTCATAGGAGAGATTGATTGTGTAATTTGCTGTGCGAATATATTATTGAATTAATATGAATCATACAAGAGGATTTAATTTAGGGTTGCTTTGGCAGACTCGCTCAATGTATATGTATAATATTCCTTTTTTTTCTACGGAAACAATTTAATAAAGCGACAAACAAGAAAGAAAGAAATCAAGTTGTAACGGTCAACTGCATGCCCCAGACTACTACTAGTCTAAGTGTCTAACCACCCAACTCAGACAACTATTATTTAGAGCTGTGTAGTTGGACTATATTTTTATACATTAATTTACGTCATGTGCTCTATCCATCTTCTATATTAACATGCATTTTAAGCATTCCCCGTTCTTTGGCAGCAGAGTTAATTGCTACCTACAAATTATACAGTTCTTTGTCAGCTAACAATTAATTGGCCAAAAATGGCGTCGTCTTCGACTATTGTACGTGTTCAGATCCCACACGACAACGAGTTAATAGAGATTGAGCACACCCCGGTTATGCAAAGCCCTGTGCCCGTGCCAAGAAATTCGAATGACGCAGTGATGATCCCCGGACTAACCCAGACACCCACTGTAGTCGACAATACCCTCGCAAGTGTTGCCAGCCTCACTCATTCCCACCGGTACTGTACTAGCCTTCCAGGTACCCACATATATACACTTGTATATATGTATCTCAATCTGATGATTATCTGAAGTTCTGAACATGCATATAAATGAATTAATTAAATTTGTGCATATATATGTATGTAAATTATTTGTAGGCTGTCTCCTTCGTTCACGAACCAAGGCAAGTGCTATGCGTCAAACATGTGACGATGGTCCTGCTCTACTTGTGTGCGCTGTCGTGTGTGTTCTTCACGTTCACAGATAGCCTGGTAGGCACTGATGGCAAGGTCTACTATGGCATCGCCACCCTCAAGGGCTTCTTCGTCTTCAACTTAGGGGGACCACGACGACCGGTCCGTCATATTCTCACACCTGGAAAGACACCGCATCCGCTTTGTCGATTACATTCATGCCATCTTCACCGTGCTCGTATTCCTTGCTGTCTCCTTCAGCGACGTCTCTGTTCAGGAGTGTTTCTTCCCACATGCCGGCAACAACACCAAGGAGCTACTCATCAACCTACCCCTCGGCGCCAGTTTCCTGGCAAGCATGGTCTTCTTCGTCTTCCCCACTACTCGCAAGGGTATTGGCTACACCAATCCTACTGCCTCCAGGACTAGTTAATTTTTCATTTATGATTACACATGTAATTACATCACATATATAACTGGTAACTGGTGTATCTACTCGCTGATCTGATCAGGCCTCCACATATATATCGAATATGTATCACCCCAGTCCCAGGTACTGAGGTACATGAGGTGCAAGTGATAAATCTAAACCATTCTTTTGACTTGGCACAAATCTAAAAACAGACCCCCCTACGGTCTCAATTAGGAGTGTCAATGGTAATACGGGTAGGGTGGAAGCATTTTCATACCCATACTCACTAAGAGTTGATTTTACCCATATCCTACCCTTATTCGTTAAAAATTTGTCTTACTCTACCCTATCTGTACCCGTTAAGATTAGTGGGTAACAAAACGGTAGCGGGTGAATAACGAATAATACTAATATAATGGTTTTATTATTTTTACAAATTTACCATCAAAACTCATCATGTCATACATATGCAATCATAATTACTAATATAAAAATTAAAATACAAATATGCAATAAATTCTAACTAATAATTTTTTTATAAAGAAAAAAATAAAAATATCTTTTCTAACAAATTCAAAATTCAATTCGTTAACTAAATAATAAAATATTCAAATAAAAAAATAATATGTTTAATATAATATTCTTCTTACAACAAAATGTATACATTTTCTCATGGATTAACACTGATACAGTGATATGAGAAACATAAAATTGAATAAATTGAATATAATATTTATATATCTATATGTAATTTATTTTATATAATTATCAATTACCCAATGAGTACGAAATAGCATTTACCCGTACCCGTACCCGTTTAGCTAACGAAAAAAAATTCTTACCCATACCCATACCCAATAAGCTAACGAAAAAAAACTTTAACAATATCCGTCTTATAATCGAATACGATACGGGTAAAGTAAACGAGTAAACGGTTTTCATTGACACTCCTAGTCTCAATTGGCACCGGATTGAGTTTGGTCCGGCTGGAATTAATCTAGGCCATCCGTTTTAGCTATGTAGCATTAAAACTTGGGCCCACCAAATTAAACTTTTTTAATTTTGCTTCAAGTGTCATAATATAATTTGAGAATCATGTCCAGCTAGTTTAATAGTTAAGACAATGTTTTTCGTATAGAAGATTACATGTTCCAAATCGAATCTGTATCGAAGATTATTTGAGAACTATTGGACACTGGTCTCATGTTAAAAAGAAAATGTCATAATAAATAATGCAAATTCCAACTTTGATTTCGGCACAATAATTGTCTCTCTGTAATTTCTCCAACTTGGAAAATTCTTAACAAATTTCTACAGAATGCCTTTTACAGTTTCCGAATACACAAGTATTAATTTGTAGCATTGTTCACGATATAAAGTAAAAGAAAATGCAAACAAGCGCAGAACTGAAAGATTAACGACAGAATTAACTAGATTAAAAATAAAGTCAATTGCATGTGCGGATTATCCAGTAGCAGTACAATTCAATGCTGACAAGTGATGACATTGCTAATGCACGTTGAGCAAGCAACATCGTAAGATTAATTAAATTCAGTGGTTGCTGGTATTGGTTAAAGAAATGAGAAAATAACTAATGAGTATCTTATTCTTTTTTTAGACAAATGATAAGGATCATTATCCATTCGAACATGTTTTACTAGTGCACAGTACATTACGTATTTATCTACAAAGGAAAACATACTATCATCATCATAATGCGTTTTGGTACAATATCCCTATTAAAATATAAAAGAAGGCTACATGATCTCAACAGAGGATTCTGATGAGAGGGGGCTTGTCCTGCTTGTGAGAGCCGGCCTCATGGTCACAAGTGTCGACTCGTTAGCTCCAGCCAGAAGGGCAGCCCTGCCAGCCTCCAAGAATCTGGCCACAGCATCCTCTGCATAGCGGTTCGCTTCACCGACAGTCATTCCCCTCCCGATATCAGGATATGTGTTCAGGACATGGTCCCCTATCAGCTGGGATGCCAGCTGTATCAGCTCCACTTGGAATTCTGACAGAGAAACATCCTCCTTCGGTCCATGCGGCCTCAGTGACTTGGTCACTTCTGGCAACTTCTCTGCAATTTTCATCATTATTTTCTTTAAGGTTCAAATTCAGCTGAATAAATATATAGCTCAAATGGCTGAGCAAACACTTCTGCTAGTATGCAGATATTAGCCCCGTAAAGTATCAGTTGCGTAATTTGAAAACTGTAATTATCCTTGAATCTTTATGCAATCAAGCCAACCTTGCATCAGTTAACTACTTACCTCGCCTACAGGCTTCTATCAAAAAAAAAAAAACTACTTACCTCATTTAGGAAACAAAATTTAAGCTAATACCATAGGTCCAAAGCCAAACTAACTGAAACAAGCCATTAGTAGCCTACAAAAAGTGAACAAAAGAGAAAAAAAAATACAAGTCCACCATTTGAACTGAGATGGTTAGCCTGATGCTTATACCCGTAAATCACACCTTGCCCATTTGACCAGACTAAAACAGCATTCTTTTAACCAGAGACCCAAAACTTAACCAAGGGGATTAGATTTGCTTGTACAGTTATACTCTTAAAAAGTTGAAACATACAGATGTTGAAATAGGACATCATGATCAAAGCTTGATCTGCAAGCATAACTCAAATGAGGTTAAGCTGCACAACTAATTTAACTAATTGGACTTCGAGTTTCATAAAGTTGAACAAAATAAAACAGGCCAACTTCAGCTTGGGGTTGATCAACTTGCAGCCAAGCCAAGCTGAAAACCCAACTAGCAGCTCCAAGAGCCTGGATTTAGAATGCTCAGTATTGTTGCAAGAGAAGCTGTTTTATCCCTTTAAGGCTTTAACACAATAGGAGAGAAGCAAGAGAATCCTGGGCTTACCAGGGCAATCGGTGCGGGGAGTGCTGCGCATGGAGAATAAACCCTCAAAAGAGCCGGCCCATGCATCTCTCTTTGTGAGGAAGTTGGAGTTGAGGTTGAAAAGCTTCTTCACCGTTGAGGGAATCGACGAATGCTCATATTGGGAAGTCGGGGTTGGTCCATTAGGTTCATGGATCACTGCCAAAAACACACAAAAAAGAAGGAAACAATTAACAGTTATGCTTACTAACAAGAAGGATAATAAACATGTGATGAGACATACCAATTCCCTGGTCAATCCAGGGGGAAATGAGAATTGTGGGCACGCGGACACCAAGGCGTTCAAACTTGAAGTAGAAGGGATCAGGACCGATAATACCATCAGGATTGGGGACTCCGGAGACGGGGGTGGGGACATGGTCGTAGAAACCGCCATGCTCGTCGTAGGTGACAAGAAGGGCGGTCTCATTCCACTGGGGACTGGCACGGAGAGTCTCGTAAATCTCCTTGACAAAGCGCTGGCCCCTAGCTACATCGTGGGAGGGGTGGTCATCATTGGCAGGCAAGAGCTCGCAGTCGAAGTAACGCTGCTCAATGACGACGTAGTTGGGGAGGCGGCCAAGCTTGGCATGGAGCTTGAAGGTGAGGGCGTAGTTGTGGAACTTGAGGACGTTTTTGAGCTTGCGCAGGGTCTTGAAGAAGAGAGTGGCAGGGATGTTCTGGTAGTAGATGCCGAAGCTCAGTCCGTTCTCCTCCAGCGAGTCAAAGATGGTCTTCTGGGGAAAACCATTAATCAGGTCCTTGCGCACGTTTGATGACAGCCCGTGCGACGTAGCCGAGTGCACGTAGAGCCGGTTGGGTTGCGTAGACGTCGGCACAGAGGCAAACCACCTGGCATGTTCCCCCAATGTATTGTATTAGGAAACAAGTAATCAAAGCAGCCAATTAGAACTCAACACCAGAATAGAATAGAATATGAGCAGACCTACCTGTCGAAGACTGCGAAGTTGTTGGCAAGCGAGGTGTAGACGGGGACGGCATCAGGGGGGAAACCGCTCATGACGTTGCGGGCCATGCCGAGGCCCTCGGAGTTGGCCTGTTGCACGAAGCCACTCATCGGCGCCGGGTCAGCCGAGGTGTCCTCTGACCCAAAGATCTGCTCCCGGATGGCCTGGAACGAGTGCCCCGGGTCTGAGTCGACGAACACCGCGTCCTCCGACACGCGCACCTCCTCCGATTGGGGGTCGGACGCGTTGACGCGGTTGGACTCACGGCCGGTGAGGCCGTCGATGTCGGGGCGGGTGCGGCGGAGCCAGCCGAGGATGTGGTCGAAGGAGCGGTTCTCCATGACTACGACGACGACCGTCTTGATAGGACCCTTAATCTCGTGCTTCTTTTTCTTATTCCTCATCCCCATTTGTTCGAGGCAATGCGCCGACACCACCAGGTACGCCACCACTAAGCAAAGCAACCGTGCTTGGAGAACCCTCCTCGTCCGCCGCACCTCCATCGCCACCACTTCTCTTCTTTATTTTCTCTTTTCTTTTCTTTTTGTTATTTTTGTCCCACCAGCACCAGTACCACACCAGACGATGAGACGACAAAGACGACTTAACTAATTAAGTAGACTCTTTTTACCTTTACCAATTAATACTAATACATATTTATTATTCGCAAATTGATTCGCATTTCTCTTTTGCACTCCAGCGTCACCAACTTCCAACCAAACGCAAACGCTGAGATTCGATTAATTGATTTTACACCAGCCACGCAATCAATTAATTGCCCCAGAACAAAGAAAGAAAAATATCCACGCTCACCGCTCACCGCTCACCCACTTAGAATAGTCTTCTTCATTTTTTTTTCTCTACTAATAATAAATAATAATTCTAGGAACAGTTCCGTGTAGAATTTAAATTTAACTATTGACTTGTTATTGTAATATTTTTCTTTCCTTTACTTTTCTCGAGTTTCAATCCACACAGAGAGATTCCTTCTTATCATCTCTCGTATACAGTATTAAATAAATACAATTTCCTTGAATTTATCAATTTCAATATATTTTCTAATAACAAATATTATAGTAGATGATGCATTCCAACAGGCCAACAGGGTGGTATTTTTTGTAAAAGATAAAACAGAATGATATTCATTTAATTTTAATTTTCTGAGGTGACAAGAAAAAAAAATTCGGCACATCAAACATCATCTATCGTCTCCTTTAATTAATCCATGGAAGGAAAGTTATATTCGGGAATCGTGGCGCTATATGGTGCCATACAACCAAAATGGTTGCTGGAAAAACCATCTTCTGATCAGATGCTCGTATACTTGTACTCATCAGGTACCATACAACCAAATTGGTGTAAGGAATACATCAATGATGCGTTTCGGATTAGGGGAGTCTTGTAATCTAGGCATAACTATTGTACTTTCGATTAGGTTTTTGGCTTTCAGTTTGTTATGGCAGGAGAAACTCATTTTAAGTTTCAAGTTGGCTACGGCCTACGGGTAGAGAAAAATATTAGTAAAGGGTCCGATGGCCATCGGACTCAAATTTGGGTCCGATGGGTAACATAACCGTCCGATCAGCTTTAGAATTCATGTGCACAGATATTAGAGCGATTATGCACGGTTATTAAAGCAAGAAGCACAGATCTTAAAGCGAATTGGACGGCTCTGGAGCCCATCGAACTCAGTTTGAGTCCGATGGGCATCAGACCCAAGCTGCTCTCCATGTTGCTTGTGTTTATCACATGACGTGATTCGTGTGTTGTGTTACGACTAATTTTTTCAATTTTATATCTTAGTTATAATTTATTTTGGAATAGTTTTTTATTTTTTATATGATTTGTTATTATTTTATTTGAATGGTGTGATCACGCATAACGTAACTATATTCACGTGTTGCCACTGTCTTTTCACCATATTAATCACGTCACGTCACGTCACGTCACGTAAAATTAAATTTAATCACATGCCGTGTCATGACTTGATGATGTCATGTCACGTTTTTTCTTCACTATCTATGGGCTTTTTCTAAAAAAGAAAATTCATTTAGTTGTCTATTTCCAATCTTTTAAATATTAATACTAATATTCTAATTTTAAAAATGTTGGCAACTCCGTGCTCATTTGCAAGATAGGACAATTTGTAAAATCATCCACTTTCATCTATCCTTACTCCATCTCCTAAATATATAATATTGTATTCATTTTTATATATATATATATATAAACTTATTTCTTTTCCTCAGACATTGAGAGCATCAATCAATAACTAAAAAATGGAGAACTAACACATTTGTCTGTAAAAAATAACGAGAGCTTTTAAGTGTCATTTTATTGAACTTCTTCTATCTTTTACATTGTATCTCGTCTCTTCCAAATAAATAGTCCTCTATTTTTCTAAAATAATATTTTAGAATATTCGTCCAAATTACTATCTTTTACCCTGCTGTTTATTAGTTTAAAATATCCGTCACATTTCACATGCATTTATGCTGAAAAAAAGTTGCAACGTGTGGTGTTGCAAAACTAATATTAAACTATCCACCTGCTTTTAGGCTTTAATACTAGAAAAAATAAAAAAATGACAAACAAATGAATACTCTGTGCTTATTCTCTTTTCTCTTTGTTTGCAACTTTTCTCACAGTTGAACTCGTAGGCGGATTCTCGATTTGATTGTAATCGACTAATGGTTGTGGTTAGATATTATCAGAGGTTTAGAGCCGTGATTAATCATCGAGGAAAAAAATAGATCTATCATAATAAATACCGGTGGGAAGAAAGAAGATTAGAAGTACATGAGTTCGGTGGGAAAACGATTAGGGCTTGTTTGGCTGTATTCCTGCGTATTACTGTTTACGTGGGAAAAAAAATTTAGTTATGAATTTTTTTTTCCCACGTGAACAGTAACACACTGTTTACTGTTCATTCGTTTATGTGTCCATTCCTATTCCCGGACTGCAGCCGAACATGCCCTTAGAATTTAGAAGTATAGGAAAAGAAAAATTAGATGCAAAGATGGAGCGACTCTCTCTTATTAATGAATGTTACAACATCTATATTTAAAAATAAAAGAGTATATTTGTCATTCAATTTTTAAAATATTTAAAGTACAATGTCAAATAAATAAAAGGTGATAGAAAAATGTTACATTTTTTTATACTGAATATTATGATATTTTTAATATAGAAATTGGTTGTTTTAAAAAGTTTAGATGAGTACACTGCAAATTATTTATTTTTCAATTTAATAAAAATGAAATCTCTCATAATATAAGAAATATAATAGTTGTTTGTTTAAAATGCAGATAAACACATGAAAACTTGTCTACAATAACTACTTGTAAGTAGGGGTGAAAATGGATTGGATACAGATTGAATAGTACTAAAATTATATTAGTATCTGTTTATATTTTTTTAATACAAATATAGATCAGATAGTAAATGAATATAGATTGAATATTAAATATCCATAAATATATACATAAATATTTTTATAATATATATTAAATTATATAATATATATTTATTATTCAGATATAAATAATTAAAATTTAAAACCAAACCATATGATACGTACGGATATTTAGACATCAGAGATATCTGAATTCAGTTAGATAATATCCAACCCGTTCTCACATGACGTGATCCGGACCGTTCTTTTAGAGTTTTATAAACCAATACGAGTACGCTGAAATTTCGAAAAACCATAAAAACCGAATTTTATTTTCGGTCTCTCTTTCCCAGACCAAATTTTTATTCGGTCTCCATTTATTTCCAATTTTTTATCCCTCCGCCACACCTAATCACACCCCCACTTGTGTAACTGTGTGTGCTGCAAACCACACCAAGACCTAATTACAATTTCGGTCCATGCTGGTATTAATAAATAATTTTAGGTTGAAAAATTAAAAATAATTTTTAGGTTGTTTGTGATTTTTTTTTCAGAAAATGTCTCAAGTATTAATAAATGTGTACCACAGATGTGAAATTCCAGACGCACCAACCTGCACATTTCCTGTTTCTGACTCAATTAGTCTTGATGAGCTAAGCAGACAAATATTTTTTTTTAGGTAAAAAAGGCCAAAGCCCAGCTTCATTAAGAAACATAGGGGGCGTTTGGTTCGCGCTATAGATCATTCCAGGGAATAGAAGGATGCCAGGGAATGAGATGCCAGGGAATTGGATGTCAAGGAATGTGTCATTACCATGTTTGGTTCGCACATGGCTATAGCTTCAGCATTCCAGGAAATATGTCATTACCATGTTTGGTTCGCACATAGCTATTGCAATGGCTATCCAAAATATGTTTTCACTATTTTAAATTATTAAATAAATAATGTTACGTTACTAATTTTTTTTTGCATTATTTAAAGATAAATACAAGTTAACTTAATTAAAGCATATTACGTCATTTAATTTAGAAGGTAATAACTTAATAAATAATGTTACGTTTGGTTCACAGATAGCATTTGTATCGAAATTTAATTTATTAATTATATAACATAAAGCTGATAAAACATAATAATATCATTCGAACCGAGACGCAAGATGATCAAAGATTCACAACAATAATTAGAAAGTTGTTAATACATAAACATATACTTCATACCCATTAAAACTTTTTAAATGACAAAATAGAAAAATGACTATATCATTTAACTAATAACATATCGACTCAGTGATTATTTCTTGAGCTTCTCCACATGGTAAACATTTCATGAGCTAAAGTGTCCCTCCAATTGGTCCATTCATCTGTTGATTCAATATGTGTAATTCGCTCACCATCTAGCTCCTCTAATAGTACGTTGGCCTCTTGCATTTCGACATCCAAAGGATCAATAGGCATTTCTCTTCGAATATGATTATGAATAAGCGCACATGCTGCAATTATTCGACATTGAATTTTTACCGGATAAAATGATTTTCCTCTAAGAATTGCCCATCTCCCTTTAAGAAGACCAAAACATCGCTCTATGACATTGCGTGCCGAAGAATGTTTATAGTTATAAAACTCCCGTGCTGTTCGTGGTAATCTGCCATCACTCCAATCACTTAAATGATATCTTTGACCTCTGTAAGGTGTAAGAAAACCCTCTCCATTTGGATAACCGGCATCACAAAGATAGTAGTAACCTGCAGTTAGGAAAAAATTACAAGTATGAATAAAAAAGAGGAAAGCAAAAGGTTAACAAGTCAACACAAAAAAATGGGTTGTATTGCAAATTTACCTTTATAAAAAAGACATTGCAATGCAAACCTAGAAGTGCTAAACTATCATCTTAAAGCAACATAGCCTGATACTAACAACGATATATAGACCCTATTTTAACATTGCAAGTGAATCACCAACAAGCATAAACCAGCCACACATTTGCTAGTACCCCCTCCTTTCCCTTTATATATATTACAAATTGAAAAAATCCAGAACAAAAAAAAAATCCAGTTGTTACTGTTGTGCTTAATTTAGAACAAATTCGGTTTCAAATTGAATGTGCGTATATTTCTGGTACCAGTTCAGGCAATCAAGCTATAACCAATATAAAGATATATTTTACTAACCGGATGAAGTACAGGTGTTTTGATTAAATTAATGCCAACTACACTGCCACCAAATCCAACAATGGAAGTTAAAAAATTTAAACTAGTATCAACAAGGGACAAAATCTAAGTTAATTTAATCTCTTGCGTTTTCTAATGACAAAGGCAAAGGTCAAAAGAAAATGAGGAAATAATAAAGAGAAATCAAACCTATCAGCGAGAGTACTTAGCACCATGATTAAAACCTTAACTTTGGGGCAACACTACGCTGGAGAAATCCTTCAATCAATTCAATTTGTCCCAAATTTCAACTATTGACTTTGTTACAGGTCACGAACAATCAGAGCAATATTTATAGAAAGGACAAAGGCAAAGGACAAAATCTAAGTCATGAATTTTATCTTAGCAAAGGACAAAATCAAAGGACGCAAAGGACAAAATCTTAGCACCATGATTTAATTTTGATTACAGGTGATGCATATCGCTCCGACACAATTCGTCAATTTTTGGATTGAAATGGGGAAAGGGTAGCGCGCAGCGCAGAGAAAGAGAGAGAGAGAGAGATTACAAACCTGATCGTATCAGAGATGGAGTAGGAGACTGAGGAGAGTCTTGAGCGGAGATGTTCTGATTTTGGAGAAGAAGAGGGAAAGACAAAAAAAATAGACGCGCCCGTGATTTCCACAGAGCGGGAATGGAAAAGTTCCGCCTTTTTTTTGGCTATCACGATGGCCACCAAGTATGGCATTCCGATAGCAAGGGAATTATTGATTCCCAGATCTATTCCCTTCCGCTTCTAGCCAAACACGGTAATCACAAAAATGGCATCCCTATGCCAGGGAATCAATCTTGAATAGAACGAACCAAACGCCCCCATAGTTAAATTACAAAACGCAATCCATAGATGCTAAGCAGACAAATATATGTTGGTATTCGTTTGCTCTCTAATTTTTTGGTTTTGTAACTTTGAATTTTTTTATTTATGGTTTATAAAAAAATCTCTAATTTTTTGTACAACTTGTCTCCAGATGATGATCTGAATAAAAAACATTTACGGACAAATTACAAAGGTCACCTTTCACCAACAAAATTTTATTTTTTACTAAAGCTGTTCTTTTAATGGGACCGAATTTGATTTTTGGTCTTCAAGGGACTGAATTTATTAATTGGTTATAATCGCGTATTAAAAAAAAAATTCATGGAACTGAATTCAATTTTTAGTCTCCAAGTAAGACCCAATCTTACTCTCGGTCCTGAGTGAGACCGAAAATAGAACCGAGAAAAAAATTCGGTTTTGAGTTAGACCGATGGATTTCCTGTGACGGAGCGGAGAAAACTGAAAATTTGGCTAGAGACCGAAACTAAATTTCGGTCTGGAGAAATTTTTTTTTTCCAAACCGAGATTAAGTTTCAGTTTTTATGGTTTTTCAAAATTTTGCCGTAATCATATTGGTTTTGTAACTTTGAATTTTCTATTTATGGTTTATAAAAAAATCTCGTTCTTTTAACTTGTATCCGGTGTAGTACTGCAAAAGGGTATCTTTTAGAATAATTACCTCTTGAGTTGATCCAGACTGTTCTTTTAACTTGGCATGAATCTTAAAGTCCAATAATACTGCCCTCTATTTTCCTCCGAATTTCAAACCGGCTGAGATTTAATCTCAAACCGTAAACTGATGTGCATCAGTAATAGAGAGGATACGGATCCCTACTTGCAAGACTGAAGTGCGATACGGTGTTAGACTATTATTAACAATAGAATTTTGAAACGACCCTGATCCAATTTTTCTATGCTCTCCGCTTCTTGAGGCTCCGAGCTCTATCCAATATGGATATGGTTATTAGGAGTACGGGTACGGGTGCGGGTATGGGTATGCTCCTCCCGCCTTGGCATTCCCAGTCCCGATTCCTCCCCTCCTCAATCGTTTCTAGCTCTAGTGCTCGAGCATTGAGATTGCGATTGAGATGTGTGAGTGAAGCTGCGGCCGGTGAACTTACGGCCCGGGAGCGCAGGCGACTGCGCCAGCACCGCAGGGAGTCCCACACTGCTTCCGAGTCCGACTCCGAGCCCGACTCCGACTCCGATGGCGGCGCCGTTAGACATAGAGCTTCGAACTGGAGGGAGCAGGTGGAGGAGCGCTTGCTCGTCGAGGCCAAGGTAGGTACTTACCTACCTAGCTATTCGTCATACCCCTTCCTTTTAATTCCAATTTTAATCAATCAACCTCAACTCTCTCTAACTCTCAATTGAATTGCCCAAACATTAATAGATCAATAAGAAAAAAAAGCAGCTCAGCAGGGCCCAGAAGCTCAGCATCAATGGCCTCACTCAGCTTGGACCCCAATGGTGGGCCCTCCGGGTCTCAACAATCCGTACTTCTGAAATCGCTACACTTCTTGCCCGCTCTCTTTCCACTACCTTCCCTCAGCTCCAATTCAAGGTGTCTTATCTATCCTATGCATCTATGCATGTTTCATGGTCTGCCCCTTGTCTTACACTCTAATTTCAACCAGATTTATAATCCATCCATCCGTCATAGAAGGAAATCAAAGGATGGCGTTATCCTTATCAAGCAGAAGCCTCTTGTTCCAGGAACTATGTATCTGCATTGCATATTAGACCGCCAGGTCCATGACTTTGTTAAAAATTGTCAAGGCGTTGGTGGTTTTGTTGGATCTCAAATCGAAGCTAGGTAATTATTTTTTCATGTCTGCTCATTTAATATAATTTGATTTATTTTAATTACAATAAAACATTCAAATGCAATGGATATACTGTAATAAAGTTAATCAATCTTCTTTTGCTCGGGCCAAACTGACTCATTTCAATCTATGCAGTCATGAAGAATATTTTACCAAGCCAAGACCCGTAAGTGCTGAGGAATTAGAAACTATTCTTCTACAAGAAAAAGAGGAACAAGAAGCAGTTGATAAAGCATTTAAAGAGCAGGAAGAACGAGTTAAAAAAACTCCTCGAAGTAAAAAGCTAAATCATGCTTATCTTTTACCAGGGGTCAGTGTTCGTGTTCTCTCAGGGCCATTTGCAGATTACACTGGTTGCCTCAAGGAATTACACCTTAAGAAGCAAAAGGTTTGTTCTCACTGAACTTGGTATCTCTTCTGCATACTAATTGGATGTGACTAGAGTTGGAATTAAGATGATGACTTTTCCGTGGAAAAATATGAATTCTCTGTATTTAATATTACATTGTCATGCATTGCTACAGTATTCAACTATTGATAAACACTAGTGAAATGAAACAAATTTAATTACCAATTCATCTCATCCTGTTTTTTATGATAAACACAGCAGCACGAATGAAGGGACCTCATTGAGGGTCTATATATATTATGTTCCGTTCAGGAAAATTGTCAAGAAAGTAAAAACCCATTAATGGAATTTACCTACTTCACTTTGCTACTGTATTATTACTTGATTGATAAAAAGCATCATCTTCCTCAGGCAACAGTCGAGCTCCTACTGTTTGGAAAGGAGAGCACTGTGGAGCTGGATATTGATCAGATTGATGCTGTCACTGCATAATTCATTCTCTGAAGCAAAGTGATGTGAGCACGTAGCAGTGTGATGGCTATTTTAACGGTAACATAGCAGCCAGTGGCTCATACCCACACAGATCTTACAATGTATTTTTATTTGCATTTATTCATCAAAGGCTGCATTACTCATGATGCAAAAGCAGAGTAGAGGTAGGTACATTCCGTAGGGGACCTGGAGAGGGCTTGTAATGAAATAGTGATGATCTTTAACCGGTAGCCTGAAAGGTATTTAGGATGAATGCATAGCATGAAAAGATGAATTCATTTTTTGAAAGCTATGAAAAGATGAATACAATTTTTTTTTTTTTTCTGTGATCTTAATCTTAGAGATAGGTCCTAAAGTTTGTCACTTGGATTGTTTCTGAGTTTGGAAAGTAAAGCCAAATGAAATGCCAGTATACTTTCTCATTTCTAGGAAGTTCTTTGTTGTGCTTGTATTTTCCCTTTCCCTTTATTTCTGCAGCTTTGCTGAATGCTGATTATGGCCTCACATGGGTTGGTTGTTATTTCTCTCCCTCTTCAATTTAGGACCGTAAATGAGTGGAGTTTGAGCAACTTACCTCCAACTTGTGTCAAGCTCATTAAGTTAATGAACGAGTCAATGCGAGTTGAGATGACAATAACGAGTTGTAAACGTAACTCGAGATTAGTTCATTACCAACTCGAATTGACTCACAACTCGTTTATGATGTCATTTATGGTTTTGGTCCGGATTTGGTTGAGTTGAGTTGGATTTGGGTCTGAGTCTGAGTAGTCATTTAGAATAGTGGGCATGGGATCTATTGTGGCAAATATTTGTGTAACCCGAGTTATTATGAGTGAGTCGGGTATGATCAAACACAGCCCATTAATTAAATGAGTCAGTCAAATCGAGTTGGAACTGACTCAAGTTATAAATGAGCGAGTTAAAATGAGTTGTTGGTGAATAAGTTATGAGTTCATAACTTTTTTTTACAGACCTACTCTTCACTGCGTCATGTATTGTTTTGGTTGGTCATAAGAGTGCCTTTTTCGTTTCTTCTGGGTTTTGTTTTCTGTGAACCTACTCCTTGTATTTCAAATTTATTTCGTGACAAATGCTGAAATGCAGGGTTAGGGTTGCCAAAATAATTCGTAGTTTGTGATTCGATTGATTTCGATTAAAAAAAAAAATCGTAATTAACTCATTCGATTGAAGTTTGTTCTGAAACAAATTAAACCAATTCGATTTGAATCTTATTCAAACTCAAAACTCAAACTGGGTATAATTCGTTCGAAATTGATTCGCGAACTATTTAAGTTCGAATCTCAAATAATGCAACTAATAGCTTCAACCATTAATCTTTAATAATGCAGGAACCAAACTTATATTAGAGCTCAAAATTGTTAATATAACAATAACTTATAATAGGAAAATGCTTCAGTAGTGTAACAAATTAACAATGGAATAAGTTTCATTTGATTAGGTCCATGCCGTGACTTTAATCAATCCAGTAGTGTCAAAGGTAATGTAATTTTGGACTGGCCCATAATCCAGTGTAAATTCATGAAAAATATAAGGTAAAAGGAAATCATGTGAATTTTGTTTTGCGTGAAAAAAACTAATGCATAAACTATCGGGATAACTAGGATTGTAAAAAAAAATTGTAGTTCGTGATTCGATTTGAAAAATTCGTAGTTCACAATTCTCATTCGATTGGAGTTCGTTCTGAAACAAATCAAACTAGTTTGATTCGGATCTTATTCAAACTCAAATTCAAATTGGAATAAGTTTGTTTTGGGTTGATTCTTTTGCAGCCCTGCAGCAGGGGGATCCGACTCTACTGCTTTTCTGAGAGAAAAGCAGCCTGCTGCTTTTCCGATCTCAACCATTCAAAATTTTCAATTTGCATATCTCGATAAAGTAACTTTTCTATGCACAAATCTCAACAAATTTGAATGGCTGAGATCGGAAAAGCAGCCTGCTGCTTTTCTCTCAGAAAAGCAGCAGAGTCCGATTCGCAGCAGGGTGGGTTAAATTTTATTTACGAGGAGTACAAAAGCTGCATATGCTAGGTACGGACACTAAAAGATGAAGCAATAAAATTGCCCTGGCCTTAAATTATTTTGGAGTAGAGTGGGTATTATTGGGCCTTTCACAGGCGAAAGCCTGCCTATGCACTTTGCTACTGTATGAATGGGCCCAATTTAAACGAGGAGAGGGGTCGGAATTTGTAGTGAGGTAGTGAGACAGGTACGGAGGTACCTGACTGAGTACAATGAGCTCCAATAAACTCCCAGCCGAACGATTGGAATTCGGTGCCTCGGGGTTAGTTTTGAGAGTCGTACTAGGTTAAAACTGACATCATTCTACTCAGTCAGGTATTGTACTGGATCTGAATTCGTGAGGCAGGTCCAGGTTTTGCTTCATATTGTATCATCAATTCATTCTCTACTTTTATTAGAGAAAAATAAGAGGGAAACTAAAGGAAAAGGAAAAAAAATTGGGAATTGATTTGAGAATTGAATTGAGGGGATGGGATCGCCGGCGGGGACAGGGATTGGGACAAATGGGATGATGGGGAGGAACAACATATTCTGGCACGAGTGCGCAGTGGGGAGGGGAGATCGCCAGAAGCTGCTCAAGCAAAAGGGATGCGTCGTTTGGATCACCGGCCTCAGTGGCTCAGGTATTGTGTTTTCTATTAATTTTTTAAATTTATGCTTAATATTAATTAATTAATGTTTTAATGCAGGTAAAAGCACGCTGGCATGTACGCTAGATCACGAGCTGCACTCGCGCGGGAAGCTGACCTATGTTCTCGACGGCGATAACCTCAGGCACGGCCTCAACAGGGACCTTAGCTTCTCTGCCCACGACCGCACCGAAAATATCCGCCGTGTCGGTGAGCGCTCCTCCTTTTCTAGAAATAGAAATCAATTGATTATCACATTGTCATCTATTCAATCTTTTTTTTTTTTTAAATCGAAACTGGAAATCTTTTGAAATCAGACATCTATTCAATTTATTTGGTATAAAGGATGAGGGAGGGGATTCATATCATACCATATCATATTATATTAAATGTTTAAATGATCCAGGTGAGGTGGCCAAGCTGTTTGCAGATGCAGGCCTCATTTGCATTGCAAGCCTCATCTCCCCTTACAGGAGGGATCGTGACTCCTGCCGTGCAATCTTACCTGATGCGAGTTTTATTGAAGTCTGGCCCGTCTTTCATCTTCAATCTATTTTATTATCTTTTCTCTTTTTTCATTCACACAACCTCATATACAGCTTCATAATTACTATATTAAAACAACGGCAGGTTTTCTTGAATATGCCATTGGAAGTGTGCGAATCGAGGGACCCCAAGGGCCTTTACAAGCTTGCCCGTGCAGGCAAAATTAAAGGTCTCTCTTATTCTCAATCTGTCTATTTCTTATGGAGAGCTGGAGAGCAAGGGTTCTTGTATCTATTTTAACTTAGATTACCAGTTCAGTTCCAAGTTCCATCAGGCCTCCTTTTTATATAAGTTTTCATACCTTGGAGGCTTGGAGCTGATTCTGTGTTCATTTGGCTACAACATTGGCTAACTACATGTCCTCTATTGTTGGTAATAGGGTGAACCTTTCTGGTTCATGCAGCTTGGAATATGTACGTATTAGTTGGTTCATTTGTCTGAAAGTCAGATAATCAGGGTACTTTTTTTTGACGAAAAGATAATCAGGGTACTTAACTGATTTCTTCCAGGTTTTACCGGAATAGATGACCCCTATGAGCCACCGTTGAATTGTGAGGTACTTGATTACTTCTTTTGCTCTAGCTTTTGTTTTGCTTGCAGCATGTTCGTACATCATGCTTTCTTTCTGCGTCTGGCTGTTGAATTTCTTATGTTCAAATTCTTTAAAATAAAATCTTCTGCATACAATTTTCTGTTCAGAATCGAAGAGAATAAGTAACTATTTGTCATCAAAATCAAATTCCTAGAATTTCAGAGTTTATTGACAGAGGTTTTCAATTAATTTTGTTCAGATAGAAATAAAGCAGGAAGAAGGTGCATGCCCCTCTCCGTCAGCCATGGCTGGTCAAGTTGTCTTTTATTTAGAGGAGAAGGGCTTCCTTGAAGACTAAATCAATGTTTTTTACCCTTCTTTGACGCTTTATTTTCTTCTCTTCGCAAAAATTGGTTTCAATTGGGATCCTTCACTATCTGACGTGATGTCTTCTTCCTTACTAGCCGATGTAAATTGACTGATTTTTTTAAGTAAAGAGTCATCTCCAGAATTTGACCCCTTCTGTTGTTATAAAATTCGTTTTGCATTAACAGTGATTCATTCTGTCGAGGTCTAATATAAATATCTCATTGTTCCTTTTTCAGAGCTATCTACCACCCCAAAAGTGGTTTTAGGGTAGTTGACACAAGGAATATTAACAGCGTTGTAATTTATAGTTATGCATTTGTTATTTGTCATTTAAAAAATCTGAACGATTATCTAATTGAAGATAGATAGATTGTCGTAATTTTCTCTGGTTATGGTTTCTTATCTCATCCACTATGATATGACATGCTCAATGGAGTGCTGCTCTTAGATTTTGAACTGAGTCAGGCAGGTTAAGTTTAGGCAAAAAAATGTTTGTCATTAGAAATGGGCTGCTTTTGTCTATGTACAAGCATATACATCGGAATATCGGATACAGGCTCTTTTTCCAAATTTTAGCAATACTCCCATATGTACTAATTTACCAATTATATCATTTCACATAGACAGTACATTGACGTGGAAGATGTAACAGCTAGCCTTATAAAGTGTTAAAAAGGAAAAAATAAAAAATAAAAAAATAAAAAAACAAACGCCAACTCAGTTGTTCAGATTAATTCGCTTTTTATTTTTTGCAAATGATTCTACTGCTACTGCCTACCAGCATATTATGCTCCTCTGAGGCTACCACTAAAATCAAAGAAAATCCATCTAAATTGGACTAATCCTACTGCCCTGGATTTCCAGGGTTGAGATAAACCCTAGCACGAACTACAGATCCATTGCCGAGCCTGAAACCTGGTGCAACTGAAAAAGCAACAACCGATCCAGCTGGCATACGCCCACTTGGGAACCTCACAACACTCTCCATGAACTCCGGCTGGAACTCTGCTCCCTTCCTAACCTCAAAATGGGTTGGCGCTGGATCAAGTGCAAATGCCAACAGATGCAGCATCCACACGGCCTTTGCCATATGAAGGAACTCTGCATAAAATTCCGTCCTAGGGTGGGTCCCACCAACAACCTGCTGTCGCTGCTCTTTATGACCGAAAAGAGATTCTTCCATCTTCTCATGGACAACAGAGAGGTATTTAGAGGCAGCAAAATGGCCGAACTGACATGTCGGCAACACACCCAGCATCTCGCTGGGGTCCATGGTGCGCATGTCGCAGAACTGAGCGAAGCAGCTTCGGCGGAAGGCAGCTGGGTCAAGGAGCGAGGCGAGCGACCCATCCATGTAGAATGATTCATGCTCAAAGCCATGAAAGAGGCGGCTGTTAACGTACGACTCCAGAGCGTACTTTGGATGCTGAGATGAGAGATTGGATGCAGAGCCTACTGCGGCACCGGGGATGAGAGTTTGGATGGTAGCAGGAACGTCCCACCGGGCTTCTCGCATCAGGACAAGCAGCTGGGATGCAAAAGACTTGGATGCTGATTTTACCTGGTGCATACATGCCACAAATAGCTCTGGAATTGGGGTGCCCTGTACTCCACCTGTAATATATCAAATGATATGCATTTATTAATTAATTAATTTATTTATTACTATGAAACATCATTAAGTGCCTAACCCACTTGTATTGCAGGGAGTCAGAGTGCGTACTGGAAGCATGAGTTGATTTAATTAGCAAACTAAATTATGGAAGTACATCAACATCATTTGATGGCAGTGGTGGGGTTACAGCTACTACTCACTTCTTATGTATCTCAAACAAATTGAAGTGTTATTAGTTTATTAATTTATTACCTCCTCCTCCAAGAGGTAGTCCTCCTTTTGTCCATCTGCTTGAATGGGAGGAGCGCCATTGCCCCTTCCTACAAAATGAGGCCTCAGAATTGCGGAGCTTCTGCCTCAGATTCTCTGCTTCAGCTTCCTTCACCTTTAGCTGCTTCTTCAAGTCATCCAGTGCCGCTTCATACGGCGCAACCACCTCACTGAGGGAGGCTGCCGCTACAGGTCCCGTCTCTCTGCCCCTGCCGCGTCGGAATCTGTCACGAAGCCTTTCGAGCTTGCGTAGCTCAGAGACGACACCTACATCAGCAGCGTGTATCTTGTGGGGGTCCCAGGGGCAGTGGGCTTGTTGGAGGGTGCGGTAGGCCCGTTTGACGGAGGATACAGAGTCAAAGACTTGAGCAAGCAGAGCCTCCAGTTTCTTCAAATCCTGCTGGTCGGAGGTGGTGCTTGAGAGGAGGGGGTTCTTGTCCTGCTCCTGGCCCTTGTCATTGTACTTGTCCTTGTCCTTGTCCTCCTCCCACAATCGGAGGCGCTTCTCCTCTTCCTCCTCCTCCTCATCTTTCTCCCTCGCAATGGCTCTGGCAATGGAGTCTTCTCTCTCCTTGGAGTCCCTCTCCCTCACATTCCTCTCATTCTCATTCCAGTTGAGAGCTTCCTCCTCGGAGCTCCATCCGTCTTCGTCCAAGGCGCGGGTGCCGGTAAGAAACCTCTGAGACAGACACGACGCCGCCGCCCGCTGCAGCAGATCCGACACTGTCGCCACCTTAGCGCTGCAATTGCTGTTGCTGTTTCCCCCCATTCTCAGATTTCCCCTGAATTCGATCCCCCTCTTCTTTCTAATTCTATTATTTTATTTATTCACAAAGCAAAGCAAACAAACAAACAAAGAAGGATAGAAATGGACTGTTTTGTGGATTGATATAATTGACGGTGGGGATATGATATCATATGCGTCTCCTTTCTTTATATATATATATATATTTTTTTTTGTGGAGAAATTATTTATTTATTACTTGGAGTTTGGAATCCCAAGTGTTAACTGAATCAGATCAATGGGCTGGACCAACTCTCAATTCACTCGTGTCTCAGTCAACACATCCATCAATGATACTTATTGCCTTATTGGTACCGTTATTGAGCTGCCATTAAATTAACACTCCGTTAATAAAGACATATAAAGGGAGAAAGGGAGAAAAATAGATATCATTACTGAGCTGTAATAGATGAATTAAATGAGAGTGTTAAATATTATTTAGTGAGAATAGAGTATGTCAAAAAATTTAGTGAGAATAGAGCTGTAATAATAGTGAATTAAATCAGCGTGCTTCCCACTGGAGATTATATAGTATGCGAATGATACTATGATAATTACTAAGGCGCACCCGGCCACTCGAAAGATAATCTCACTAGTATTACACATTTATACCGAGTTATCAGGTCTCAAACTCAACCCACAGAAATCTAGTTTTGTCCCTCTTAACACCCCTAACACTTCCATTCAATTGCTTCAACAAATTTTATCGGCATCACCTTCACAATTGCCGATTACGTACCTGGGTCTCCCACTTACAACTAGAACGTCAAGGAAAATAGATTATCAACCAATGCTGATGGCTATCCAGAAGAGATTAGAATTTTCTGTCTTATAGAGGACGAATTACATTGGTTAAAACAGTTATGTTAGCAATGCCATTACATGCATGCATTGAAAATTCCGACTGAAGTTATCAAACACATAGACAAGATGTGGAGAAATTTTTTGTGAAAAGGAAAGGAGACGTGTAAGGGCATCAATTATTTGGCGAATTGGGAGACCATATGCGCACTCAAAGAAAATCGGGGCTTGAGAATCATTGATCTGTCAGTACAGAATGAGGCGCTATTGGTAAAGTGGTGTTGGGAGCTAGAAACCAAACCATTAGGACTGGGGGCTACGGCAATCGATAAGTTGCATGGAATCACAGCCGCACTCAGCTTGCCGGATATTGCCGAAAACTCCTCCTTTGTCAAATCTTTATCCCACCTACTACCATTCTATTCATGCTCGGTGGACATATCTATTGGGATTCAATGAAAGTGGTCTACATCCGATATTTTCTCTTGCGCCTCTGCCTACAAGTTTCTTCATCACAGAGGCATCATTTCAATCGACCAAAAATACATTTGGGAGCTACGAGTCCCAATGAAGGTTAGAATCTTCATATGGCTAATGAGACCAATAAAAACCTCACGCAAGAGGTGCTCCACAATCGGGGATGCACGATGCAGGCATGATGTCATCTATGCAGCTCGAATAACACAAAAACAAGGGATCATATTATATTATATGTGATTGTATTTTCGCTCAAGCTCTTTGGAGGGGCTGGTAGCACACTATAACATTCCTATACAAAATGTATTGAACACTAGGGCTGATTAATGAGCGAGCATGAGCGAGTTGGGGTATGCTCATGCTCGGCTCATTTAGTTAATGAGCGCTAATGAGCGAGTTGTTAATGAGCGAGTTGTTAATGAGCGGGTTGTTAATGAGCGAGTTATGAGCAACTGAGCGAGTCACGAATTATGAGTAATTTAAGAATTCAAAACCTAATTTTCAAAAACTAATTTTCATTTATATAATTTAACAAATTGTCATAATCCAATCTAATTAAACATTACATAATTTAACAAAAATTATCCATAAGCAAATTTAACAAAATCAAACAACTATATTCTTATCGGTTCTCAGTCTCACTGGTCCCACGTCACATCCTCGGAGCTATCTTCTTGTGAGTTGTGACATATCTACAAATTTATATTATTAAAACAATAATAAAAAAACAAGCATGAAACAGTATTGCATAATTATATAAATAAAAAAAAATACAAGCCAACAAGTATAGTAATTTAGACTTACTGGGCCGCTGGAGCAATTTTAATTTCAACTTTAGTCTGGACTCTGGAGTGTAATAAGTAGGTTTGGAATTTTTTATTTATTCAGTTTTAATATTAATTTAAGAAATTGGGATTAAATGTGGCATGATTAGATGTGGCATATTCTTAATGAGCGAGTTATGAGCGAGTTGGGGTATGCTCATGCTCGGCTCATTTAGTTAATGAGCGCTAATGAGCGAGTCGTTAATGAGCGAGTTGTTAATGAGCGAGTTCTTAACGAGTTTTTAGTGAGCGAGTTATGAGCGAGTTACGAGTTATGAGCGATTTACTCACCCCTATTGAACACACATTCGGGCTGGGATTTGGCAGCTTCGGGGTTGACCAAGAGGGGCCGCGGGCGAAGGAATAGGATTTGGGCAGCGAAAGTTTGGGCACAAGAGGGATAAGAAAAGTAAGTAGGTCCAAATATTAATCAATGATACATCAATTGAGATTCTATTTTGGACACAAGAGGGATAAGAGTTCAGAGCAAGGATCAACGGGTTTGCGATGTTGTGTGCTCAACATGGCAGGAGAATACTGCGCATTGATGGCGGCAATCCACACAAGTTATATTTGTTTATAATATTTTTGATAGTTTTGATGTCATATAGTTTTGATCGTTATTGTTACAGTTTCCATAGTTAATTGTTACAGTATTCATTTTCTATATATTTTGTCGTTATTTTTACAATTTATGTAGCTATTTTTTACAATATTCATTTTCGATAGTTTGAACTGTTATTTTTACAGATTATTTGAAAAAAAAATGAAAAAAATGAGAAATAAAAAAATACGAAAAAAAGATAATATTGAAAACTTCTAAAATGATAGAAAGTACAAGAAAAAACTTTAAAAAAATTAAAAATTTCTAGAAGGAAAAAAATACACAAGTTAACAGTTTTTAAAGTACAATAAGTATATTAACTGTCAAAGTACAACAAGATTAAAAGTACAAAACACACAAAGTATAAAGAAGTTGCAAGTTGCAAGTTGTGCGTTTTTACAAAAAATTGATTGCATCTTTTATATGATTCGGTATTGTCTGTTACAGTATTAGATTCTATTCTTACAGTATTCCCGCCAGTCAAATGAGAGTTGGTTTGGATAAAAATTGAGTACAAACTCTTAGATACAATTAGTCGGATACTTAATAAAAAATGAAAATTTATGCTGTTTTCTTTCTTCCATTAGATACAAACACAAAATACAAAACAAAACAACGTAGGTCTTGAATAAATACAAAATATAAAACAATCAATTATGTTTTTATTGATCGTTAGAAAATTAATTTGCGCAAAAGATATATTAGATAATTTCAACTGAGTGGATGGCCCTTTCATCTTATTTAATCAAATTTCCTCATTTACCGCAATAAGGTTTATTTTTAGTAAAGTTGGTATCAACCCACATACCCACTCAACTATTTTAATATTCATCAGAGATTTTCATCTAGATTTTAAACATTCAACCTCTCACATATAAAATATTAACTTTACCACAG
>CAXKVW010000841.1:0-59098 GCA_964058825.1 Carex arenaria
CGGTCTCAGCACTCGCATACCAACTTCATTGACAGTACATTCAACTATTTACTACAACTTTACCAGCAAACCGGTATTTGGTTGGTATAGGCACAAGTTGCTAAAATGTACCAGTCTCAGCTAGATACCCAAACTGAATAAAGCTGAAATTCCACAACAACAACCAAAATTAGACAGCCTTCAAGATTTTAACTGAAACCATCCAAACATTAAAATTGCAAGAAAAAATAATACCATCAACTCAATTTGAACAAAAACTGTGAAAGTTAAAAATTGACATGTTCAATTCATTCTTGTTATTCACGGTAATCACCAAGCTCTCTGCTCAGCATTCAACCAGAAGAAGAAAAAAAATTAACTCTTAAAACGAATCAAACTATTCTTCAGCAGCTATGACACTGATTTCGCCTTTTGAAAGGAGGTCATAGAAAGTCCTAGTTCTTCTTTGTTCATTCCAGTGATGCATCTTCCAGAAACCACCAGCAACTAGGCCTAGTGTCATCCCGATCCATATCTCCTTTACAACGCTTGGTCCCTTCAGAGTTGCATGTGCTATCTTGTGGGCCCCGGCCATTTTTCTTCAACTGAAGTAAATATAAAAGGACAAATACAAATAGACAAAAATGTCAGAGATGATGGAGGATCTATGATTTCATTTGTTAGGTAGTGGTAAGAAAACTTGAATTTATACACTAGGAGTTATCTATTAGCTGGTGTGGTTCTGATATTGGTACTGGTACTGGTAACAATCAGTAGAATCTAGCAGCAATGCACTGGTATAGGTACCAAAAACCAACTTAATCCCTTTTGACTTCTTCAGCTAATTATATATACCGGTGTGGTCCTGGTACTGGTAAGAATCAGTCGAATCTAGCAGCAATGCACTGGTATAGGTACCAAAACCAACTTCACCCTTTTTACTTGTTCAGCTAATTACAATACCAGTGTAGTACTGGCATTGGTAACAATCAGATTAATCTAGCAGCAATGAACTAGTATAGGTACCAAAACCAACTTCATTTTTTAGTTGTTCAGCTAGTTATACCAGTGTGGTACTGTTACTGGTAAAAATCAGTTGAATCAACCAGCAATGCACTGGTATAGGTACCAAAACCAGCTTCATCCCTTTTGACTTGTTCAGCTAATTAGTTTCCGACAACCAAACAGAATAATTATCGCTCCAGTTCAAATCTTGTCTAATTTGATTTGTGAAAGAATTGGGATTAATAGCGGCTTCCTAATTTGCAATCATGGAATTGGGAAAACCCAAACAACACAATATAGTAGAAGCAACAAAACCTAATTTAAAGGTATCATAATCATTGTCTATCATCCAGATAAAAACAAAAAACAAAAAAGGTACCTGTGGAGGCGAAATCGAGGTATGGCGACAGAGAGAGAGAGAGAGAGATCTGAGATGGAGAAGAAAGAAGAGGCGTTTGATGGAGCTTCGATAAATTGAGATTCACACTAGGGTTTGCCAATCAACGGTTGAGATCATTTTAGTATATATAATTGAGCGAGGGCGTAATTCCTCTGAGATATCTCTTATGTTGCTTGACCGACGCGACGTGTCCGGTTCCTATTCGGGGATATCACAGGGCCAGTATTACTTTAGCTATTAGATTCGTGCAGAACATATTTCAACGGTTGAAATTTCCCAGAAAGTCTAGCAAAATATGAGATATCTCAGAGGATGTGAACTCTCTAGAGCAGCCTCAATATATTTGGGAGGACTTAGCTTACAACCGTCCGATTGAACGCCCTTTCGGTAGTCCAAATCCTCTCAGGTAACTCAAATTTTATGTTAACATATGGATCGTCCGATCAGAATCACCTAAAATATTCGTGCTAAAAGGAAATCGAACGGTCATGATCTAAAAGGTATGAATACCTTTCCGTTTGGGTTTAACACTGCTCGCAAGTCGTAAACCCAAAAAAGAAAAGAGGAGAAGGAAAGAAAGGCGCGAGAAGGAAGATGAATCGCATGATTGTGGCCTCAAAGCAGGCGATTCAAATCACCTTCTCTCATGGTGAGAATGAGCTCTCTCACATTCTATGTATACATACTTGTTTATTTTTTTTTAACAATTTATATTCTAAGTTCTAGTAAGTTTCAGAAGAGGTTAACAGTTGATTTTTGAAAAAGGTTAAAAATCAGGGGGAAAATCAAACAGAGATACTTTCCTTTACTATTCTGGTAAAACCCATGGAATAATTTTCTCAGTATAAATTGCCTGACCATACAAAATTGTTTTGATTAGGTCAAATAAGACTTTCTTCGGCACCTATCTCGAGATTGTTTTGCACAAATATCAGAATGCCACTTGATCAGTGGTATCTCTCTCTCTCTCTCTCTCTCTCTCTCTCTCTATATATATATATCTTGCTGGCCCTCTTCTCTTCCCAGTAATTTTTTTCAGTAGTTCTTTATTGTTTTTTGTATCTTGCATAGGCTACACACAAAGAAAACCCGGTATAACAATAAACACGGTGCAATGCCCTTGTTTGATGAATTACGGAAATCCATAAATCAGGAAAGGGAATTGCATGAACAGAAAGATATCTCAGTAGATGATGAATTCGATGAGCTGGGTCCCACTGTTACTTCATCACCCAAAACTCCAAAGGAGGTATATTATAAAATTAAATAATTTTCAAATCCACCCCTTGATCATCCAATTCTTTAACCCATGAAAGCAAATACATACTTTTTTTTGACAGAGAGAGAGTTTTGACAGCAGTACAAAATTCAATTTTGAGGAGCTGGGTCCCACTGTTACTTCATCACCCAAATTCAACTTCAGATCATTGCTGGAAGTCCATCAAAAGGAGGTAAATTCTAAAACGAAATAATTTTCAAATCCACCCCTTGATCGTCCAATTCTTTAACCTGTGAAAGCATATACGTACTTTTTTTTTGACAGAAAAAGAGTTTTGACAGCAGTACCAAATCCGATTTTGAGGAGCTGGGTCCCACTGTTACTTCATCACCCAAATCCAACTTCAGATCATTGCTGGAAGTCCATCAAAAGGAGGTAAATTATAAAACGAATTAATTTTCAAATCCACCCCTTGATCATCCAATTCTTTAACCTGTGAAAGCATATACGTACTTTTTTTTGACAGAGAAAGAGTTTAGGAAAAGATGGGTTGAACGGCAATGAAGATGTGCCGACTATGAATAACAAGGGTAAAGATGGAAATGTGAAAATTGGATTTGGTACTGCTGACCTGGTATCTGTTGCAATAGATAAAGTACCAATATCTGTTAACAGTGGCCAATTAAGAGATGCCATGCGTGCATTTGGGGAGGTAAAAAATGCTCTTTCTGTTACCTCTGGAAATAATGGTCTCGGCCGCTATCATGTTGAGTTTAAGGTGTGTTTTTTTATTTCATTTATTTTATTTTCTATTTCTGTCAATGTGGAGCCCACATGGGCACTTAAATAAATCTTCAACATCCATTAAAAGAACCCAATTTACACTAATTTCATTGTTAAATTTTCAAATTAACCATAATTTAACTCTTCTTCTCATGTAATTAATCTTTGAGTAAAACCAACTTTTTCCCCAAATACCTCCGATCATGAAGTGTCAAATTATGCTCTTTTTCAATTAACCCTAATCTTAACAATCTTCACCTCTGTATATTTATTTGTTTTCTTTTAAAACCCTTAGAATAGGGAGTCAAAGAAGAGAGCACTTAGAGCAGGAGAAGTCACTATTGGAAAGAACACTATGAGGATAAATGGCATACAGACCCCTCGTTTACTCCGCATTAGAATAAACAAGGTTGATCCTGCAATGTCTGAGCTTGCAATACACAGTATGTTCAGCTCATATAAGCATGTGACAGGCCTGATCAGTACAAATGATGGTGAAATTGATGTTTTCTTTCAAGTAGACTGCGAAATCGAGGCTGAAAGGCTTGTTAACAAGTAAGAAAATTTTGTTTCACTTGCACCTCTGTATTCTTGCTATTTGCAAACTACCCTCCAAGTTGTTTTTTTTTTTTTAAGTTCTTCTTCACTAAATACTATACTTCGCTGATTAGATTTAATCCTGGTACCTAGAGGTGGCAGAATATTGACCAAACCCTTTCCATGATTTTTTTTATTTTATTATTATTATGGGTATATTTTGGTACTTCTGCCTTTTTATGTTGTCTTGCTGCTAGCTTTAAAATATTGTTTTCTGGTTTAGATGATCAGTAGGATATGATCAAATAAAACATAGAACTAATTGCTAAGCTGGTCACATATAGGCCATGTTTGGTTGTGGCATAAGAGGTGGAGTAAACCCTTAAGCCACCAAAGGAGTAAATAGGAGTAAATTAGGAGTAAGATGGAGTAAGAGGTGAGTTAATCCGGAGTACGTTGCTCCACCTCTCCAGGCAGATTAACTTACATTTTCCAACATCTTATTCAAACAAGATGTAAAATATGAGTAAGATGGAGTAAGCAATTTAATCCTCGTTACTTTACTCCACAACCTAACATTACCATACTGTATATTTGAGTTCAAGTTGCTGTGTATATTGGTTGAAACTGAGATCCTGGCTCTATCTCTCTCTCTCTCTCTCTCTCTCTCTCTTGCAGACTGGACAAGAAGTGGACCAGAGAAGTTGAGTTACTGCAGCCCAAAACTACTGCAAACTCAACCTATGAGAAAAACGAAATGCATATTGAGAGGATGTTAGGAGATATGCGGAAGCAACTGGAGTTGCAGCGGATCTATTTGGAGGATTTGGAGCACCTTCATTCTGCCATATCTCATATCAAGGCAAACCCTTACTCGATCAATAATAATTCCTAATCCGGTAGCCTCTTTTATCCTTCACCTTGATTCTCTTTTTTTATTTATTATTTGAGTGAGGCTATGGTACTATGCATACCACAAATTGGTCCATACTACGGATCAATATTTCATTTTCAAAGTCCAAATAGTCAATCTGAACCGTTCAATATGATCTCCATACAAAAATGTAATTGCAGACTAAGTTTAACATTTTTTAAGAAAGTGTTATACTAGTTTTTAAAATAGATTGAAGATTACTACTTTTGAATGGTTTTGAATCTTTAGATCAAGTGTTTTTTTACCTATCTAAAAAAATTTGTAAAAAATTTAAAATTTGATATACAGGTACATTTTCATATGGAGATAATGTTGAATGTTTCATATCGATTGTTTGGACCTTAAAAATGGAGATATTGATCCATAGTACGGACCAATATATGCTATCTTCTTTAATTTCAAAATCTTTACTTTTGGATTAGGTATAAGTATATATCATGGATATTATTGACCATTGTATTAGGTTTCAACAGACTTCATTGATGCATGTGAAAAGCACACATGGAGATGAGCAAGGCAATCCTTGATCTATGTCTCTTCCCTTCTGATTATTTGAATCAAATAGAAAGTGTCTATATAATGGGAAAAAGAAAAAACAGAGAATAGAGAGAAAGAATTAATCAGTCAGTAGGAATCACAGTACCTAGTGGAAACCGTTGCATTGTAAGCGTTCGATATGGCAGGGGTACTTCAGTCATTTGGGATGTAAACCCAATGTAAATTTTGCACTTTGTTGTGATGCAATTAATTAATTGTTGAATGTTGACAATGTTAAGCTGTTGTTTGATTCTCTGCTTGCAGCAGATACCAGTTAGATATGTTTGGGTGATGAAGTAGCTAGAATAGCGAAAAAGTTGTTTTGCTATTTCTACATTTGAATGAATAGTTAGATATTCTGAACAATAGGAATAGTTCGGGTAATAACTCACTATTCTTTAGGGGACATTTGGATGAATCAAGAAACACAGCAAGAATAGAGCTAATCTCAAGATTGAGAATAATAGTTAACTGAACATTTTATTGAGTTAGTAAAATAGTAAGAAAATTCACAAAAGACAAAATAAGTAAGTCTTTATTTGCTAATTTAAACACACTCAAATGAAGAATAGTAGCTTGTAATAGTGTTAATTCAGATTAGTACTAATCTGAATTAGTAACTATTTTTGCAATTTGTTGGATTAGTGCTCTTCTCAAATTCTGAGTTAGCTCGCTATTCTAACTAACGCCACTTCCCATCCAAACATAAGATTATTTCAGCTGCTGTAGATGTGTTCTATTCTGTTGTAACACTGTTCGGCAACACCTCCTTTAGTCTCTTTGAGCCCCTTTTATTTTTCGTAATTGCTTAATCATTCTGAACATCGGTTTAAGGATTAATGTCACTTCCTTTAATCTCTTTTGTTCGAAATCTTAATCACTATTCAGGTCTTTTAATGCACCTCTACTTACTCTACACATCCAACTATGAAAGTATCTATTTATCATAACACACAAACATTGTAAAACACAATAGTTTCTATACTGAAAAGATGGTGAACCGAACTTGTTAAAAAAGAAACAGAGATAATTTGATTTACAATACCACATAAAACCAAATCTTATTTCTAAAAGCAACAATACCAGCAACAAAATCTAAACTTCACTGGAAACAATTCAGAGCTAAATATCTATAAAAATCCAATGAAACAATTATGTTCAACAGAACCAACAAAAACCCAACCCTGTAACCCGATTAAAATTTAGTCTAATCATGTAACATGAGTACACAGCAATACAATAATTATCAAACAAAATATTACTGCCACCTACAAACAACACATAGAAATCGTTACAAAAACTGACAGCATGAAAAATTTCCTCTCTACATCTCAACCTTGGTCACCTGTTCCCAATTACCATTTTGCCCCTCCTTCCATAGGGTTACGTTCCCCTCCCCATCAGAAATTGACAGCATGGTGCCCGTGAGGGCCCACGAGACTCTCCAAACCGGGACACCAAAGTCTTTTATGGTTTTACCCCTCCAAGCTTCCCCTTCCTTCCCTTTGGTCCATACCACCACAGTGCCGTCCTGAGAACAGCTCACAACCGTTGATTTCAATCCTAGTCCCGGGGCCCATGCCACATCTCTAACCCAATCCTTGTGTACCTGTGAAATACTGGATGTCTCCGACTGCCACACACCATTTATCATCTCCCATATCCTGACACTGCTGTCGAAACCGCCAGATGCGATTTTGTGAACAAAATTTTCTGAAAATGCCCCAGGTGCAACAGCTGGTGCCCAAGACACAGATGTCACGCCAACTGGATGGGCCCGGTCAATCCTAACTGTTTCCCAAGAACCGTCCTGACGTGCCGTGGAAATTGAAATGGATCCATCAGAGGACCCACATGCCAGAGAAAGCCCGATTTCGTGTGGGGCCCACGAGATGGAGTTCACAGACGATGTATGATCAGTGAACACGTGTACTTGGCTCCATTGATTGGTACCAACAGAGGCTTCCTTCCAAACTATGACTTTTCCATCGTACCCGCACGATGCAAGGAAGGTACCAAATTTGGGGTGGGCCCACGAGGCACGCCAAACAGCCCCATTGTGGCCCGTGAGTGTAGCGAGCAGTTGAGAATTGGGCCCGATGGAGAGTACCCGCACTGTACCATCTGATGAAGCCGTGGCGAGACGCTTCCCATAGTAATCCATGGTCGCATCATGGACCATATCTTGGTGGCCTGTCTCTATCTTTTGAGATGACATGGCAGTATATCTGCAAATTTCCTGCACAGAGGCATTTTATCAAACAGTTTATGGTTGGTATTTCTTGGGCCATCTGAGGACACAAAATTGAAGCAAAATGAAACTTAATTTGACAATATTAAAGAAAAATTAAATAATTTTTCTCTCAGGGATGCATAAATAAAAGAAAAGAAACTAAACTCTGAAATACAAACTCTGGAATTATATCACAAATGAGAAAATAATTTCAAAAAATCATGTAAGGATCTTGATTAAAGAACCTCTAATTTGAAATTAAGGATCTGTAATTTACGAGGAATTGAGCATTGATCTCCCTCCGACCCCCTCGTCCCATAAAATACAGATCTTGTTTTGCTAAATTCCAATGATATCCATGACATCAACGAAACACCCATAAGAAACAGCAGAAAAAAATGCTTAATTGGAGAAATGATCCAGTCAATAAATCTACTAATTTCTTCCCCATAGATCGAATGACAGTATAGAAGACACGGATCTAGCTCGTACGAAAAATCAGACACGGACACGGATCACTCTCTACTAGGAGCACAGATCTGGAGAGAGAGAGAGAGAGAGAGAGAGGGAGGGAGAGAGGATACCTGGAAGAGATCGGCTGTACAAAGAAATGGAGAAATCGGAAAACAAGCGAGAGGGGGTGATTCTCTTTTCTTTTCTGTCCAGATGAGCAGGGAAAAAGGTAGGGGTAAAGATTTTAGCAGAGCAGTTTTGACTTTATGATGAGTACGGATTCCAGAATTAAGACTGCACTGCATGTCTGCATATGGTTAGTGCGCTGCATGAAGCTGAAACTATTCTGTTAAAATCGATAACAAAAAGGAAGAATTCTCTGAGGTAACAGAATATTTCAGTTTAGATTTCGACCGTCCAATTAGAATCGGAGCCAAGCGGTTCGAGGTAGAATACACGGGAGTTTTGATATTCGTGCAAACTCGGATCAAACGGTCCGAATCAAAACTCAATATTGCTGTTACCTCAGGTGATATTAATTCCAAGATGAAAAGAAGAAGCACGGATTCCTGCTCAAATTTGGGATTTGCTTAACGGTGTTAATTTTGAATTCTCATCCTCTGAGATACCTCAAACTTTGCTTGAATTTTTGGAATATCTCAATCGTTCAAATACGTTCTACACAAATCTCAAAGCTCAAATAATACTGCCCCATACGTTTTCCCCGATTAGGCACCGGACACGTCGGTCACGCAAAAATTGAGATATCTCAGAGGATACGCACAAACGGGGTAAAAAGTTTAATAAAGCAGTTTTAACTTCATGCAGCGCATGAACTATAAAATCAATACAGCGCTTTATCTGTATGAAGACAAAAATGCTCCGTTAAAACATTTACCCCAAATATGAGGGATAAAAATTGGGCCGGGCCGGATGGGCCAGTAAAGTTGTTTTGCATTTCATTGTAAATCAATTTAACGCCAAGCATTAAATTTAAAACACCCTCAAAATTACTAATTACTAATCAATCAAATAGATGAACATTTTTCGTTCTTTAAATTTCCTTCTTTAAAGAACAGGGAAAATTGGTGGGTTGAAAAATAGAGATTTTGATACTATTTGGAAAGCAAAAATTCAAAGATTTTTGAGTAGCAGGGGTTGGCAAGGAGATGTAGGCTGTCATTTTTGTGGTGAATTAGAAACTGTGGATCATTTATTTTTATAGTGTTCTTTTGCTCGAATTATTTGGAATTGGATTGCTGAGTAGAATAACTTTGATTTATTGATACCTTAATTCCGTTACAGTGTTCTTTAGCACTATGGAGGAGCTTTGGTTTATTGATACCTTAATTCCGTTAAAAAATAGGTTATTATTAGAACTAGTTAGGGGTGCAGTGTTTGTGGACTTTATGGTTGACAAGAAACAAATTGTGTTTTCAAGGAATTAGGACTAAACCTAGAGCAGTAGGAGCACAAATTATTTATCTTGCAAAATTTTGGGTGACGTCGAAAGATAGTGGGTCTGTTCTTAAATTATCACTAATACTTCCAACTGATGTGTTGCATATCCCTATTATGTGTTATGATTTGATTGAACATGAGAAGGCACTAGATGGGACACCACAAGAGCGCATGGCCCCTCTGCTTACAAATGGGTTCGGCCTTAGAGAGGATTGAGCAATACGTGACCATTGTGTTTTGTTTGATGGATTGTTAGTAATTATATGTTTAGATCCTAATGGTTGCTTTAGTTGACTTGTTTGTAAAACTTTACCATATTTTCTTTTCTAGTTTGTTGTTCTTGTAATAAACATTAAGAACTTGTACCAGTGGTTTGGTACTAGATCCTTGTTCTATGGTTTTTTTAATGGAAATCGGTGGGAGTAGTCCCATTTTTATCGAAAAAAAAAGAACAGGGAAAATTCAAATAAATTAACATTTTTTTTTCTTTAAAGTTTCCCTGTTCTTTAGAAATTTTAAATTATGTTCAAATAGATGACATCACCAAATATATTCTGCCACTTGGAACATGTTGAATTTTGAAGGCATTTTTGTATTTATATTTTATTCAAACAAACATTTATCATATCATGGACCAATTAATCACGATAAATAAATGTCTTCAGTACTTATTTCTAACAACAAAACTGTTTATGTACACATTAATTCTACAAAAGGAGCAAAAAAAAAAAAAAATCTGTTTCTTTTGTATATGTTGTTCTATGCCTATAAATTTACAGCTTAAAAACTAAATCAAAATTGTCTCTTTATCCCTCTAAAATTTATATCTTCAACACAATCAACTCTGGATCTTGATGAATTCAACAGCTTGAGCAAATCACTCGCCTTCTGTTTTGTAACACTGTTACAACCAATTTGCAACAAAAACAACAATTTTTTAAACAAACCAGCTTGAACTGCTTCAATTGCACAACAATCTCTGTTCTTGCATAGTTTCCAGAGTGCTGATACTGAGAAATCTGTTGCCAGATCGGAGAGCCGAATCAGTTTGTTGATCAAGAGCGGCACAGTTAGCGCATTTCGGCACCCGATATCTCTTCCTCTTTCACAGTTGAACAACCCGTCTAGTACGCCTAGCGCCTTCTCGCATGTGCTCTTATCACAATCTATTATCATCTCCGAAACCAAACAACCGAGATTCAACTCGGTAAATTTTGTAGCTAATCTGTCGTCAGTTGTGACCAAATAGTAAATGACGGCCAATGCCGCCTTTGTCGCTTGACTTGAAACCGGTGTTTGTACCAGTTTCACTAGTCCTTCAAATAACCCCTTTGTCTTGGCAACCGAGTTGATCGCTGATACATCGAGTGATGATACAAATTTTCTCAGTAATATAACGGCATTAATCATACCGGCTAAGTTTCCGTGATTCAAAATGGAAACAATAGTTTTCAAACATGAAGGAGAATTGATGTGTTGCTTTGCTTCTTCGTCGAGTGGAAAGAAAAATACCAAAGCCGATAAAATCTCTTCCACAAATTTTAATTTCGATCCCTCGATGCCTTCACCGGAAAATTCACGAAATGCCACGGCAAGAACACGTGACCCACCACATGAGACAACACACGATTTATTTCTTTCGCTTTCCTTCCCTAAAGATTTTAACTTGGTAACCGATGCGCTACACCGGATCCCATCCCCTCTAACACTAGACAAAGAAATCTCATTCAAGATTTGCAAAGCATGCATCTTACTCAACGGAATTCGCGGAGTTGGTATTCTTTGAATTCCCAAAGCCCGGTTCGCTACGCACCATTCTTGAATAAGTCGGCGTAATGCGTGATTCGGGATGAGTTCATCTTGCGTGATGTGTTGATTGGTAGCCGGACATGAGTTGTTACCCATTTCGAGCCATTTGTCGATGTTTTGTCGGTCGTAGGTGATGCCGGTTGAAGCAGTAACCGGGTCGAGCATGAGATCAAGAGAGATCGGGCATCGGAAGTGAGTCGGGACAGCTATGTTTGGTATGAAAGCCATGTTATGTTGTTGAATAGAGAGGTGAGAAGAAGAGAAGAGAAAAGAGAGCAATTGAGAAGAGATGAGGGAGAGAACATAAGATATATAGTCTTTAGTCTTTACAGGGAAACAGGTAAAGTGAGAAGTTTGACTGTCGACCGTTGAAGTCAGACTCTTTGACCACTGAGCTGAACGGGGAGGAATTCGTATAACAGCCTAAGGGCATTCAACTCAAAAAAAAAAAAAAAAAGAATTCGTATAACCTCTGAGGTAATAGAATATTTTCTGTTTGAGTATATACCATCCAATCAGAATCGGATTTCAATCGGACGGTCGTAACCAAATAGAAATATTATTTTACCTCAGAGGATATATATTTTCGAATGGGGAGGCAGCGAACTGAACAGCGAACAGCATGCGCGTTGATAGTTTGACTTGTTGTGTCATATGTAGAATGTCGTAGAAAATAGAAAGGAGAAATTTCTCTGGTCCACAGAGGCAGTAGGTATAAAGATACCGTCGGTGGTCAGGTCAAAAAGGTATCGGACGAAATTCGGTCAGATACCATGTTATATCCGTATGATTAGAACTAAGATTCGGAAGACACGAATTTGATGCTGATCGGACGGTTGATACTGGGAATCTGGAGTGTGTGGTCCGATACCCATTGGATTGTTTCTTTGAGTAGGCACAGACCAAAGAATTCGCATCCTCTGAGATATCTCAAATTTTGCGTGACTTTTTGGAATATCTTAAACGTTCAAATACGTTGAGCACGAATCTCAATGCACAAATAATACTGGCCCTCTACGTTCCCCCGAATAGGCACCGGACACGTCGGTCAGGCAAAAATTGAGATATCTCAGAGGAAACGCACCCCAGACCAAAAGGTAACTAAATAATTGATAATGATAATATTAAAAAAAAGAAAATTAGATTTGACCGCGCCGGTCTTCCTCTGCGACCATCTTTTCTGTGTTGTATTAACAAAGTACATTTAGCTCTGTACAGTGCACAGACTATAGAACCAAAAAGTGCTGTATATATAGTATATGCACTGTATGAAGCCAAAGCTACTTTGTTAAAATTTGTACCCATTTCATGGCTATTTTTTCTTTTTATAAGCTAGTATGGTACTATGGTATAAAATATCATTGAAAATTGAGTCATTAAACCTTTCAGTAGTTTGTTTATCATTGAAAATTGATAAAGACATGGTATTAAATTTGATAAAATGTTTTATTTCATTTGTTTTATTGCCTCAGGAATCATATTGAAACTTTGCTATCTCTTACAATTTATGAATGCAACACCTAATTTAGCATTTCTTCACACAACCAAAATCTAATGGGTGGCAAGATATATTAGTGCTTTACTTTTTTGAATTTGTTTTATGTGCATGACAGAAATCCACATATAATTGGTATTTCTCTCAAACCAATTTGTCTTCGTGTGGATGATAGAAATTGTTTTGTGAAATATATTGCAATTGAAAAATGGTTCATTCCTTTTAATAGAGGTGAAGGCGAGCAGTTTAGGTCCGATGGGTTCCACAACCGTCCGATCCGCATTAAGATCCATTTGCACGTATATCAAAGCAAATGCGTACGGATATTAAAGCAATGTGCGCAAATCTTAAAGCAGATCGGACGGGTATGGAACCCATCGAACTCAGTTTGAGTCTGATAGGCATCGGACCCAAACTGCTTTCGAGGTGAAGAACTTTTTTTACTGCAACAAATCTTAGCAGGGACAAATATGGTAAAACTGGGTAATAAGGGACTAAATTGGAATTTTAAAGCTGCAGGAGCCTAAGCAGAAGTGTGTCTTGACATTACATATCCCCTCAAAAATTCATAATATCATAATTACCCATCTAAATTTCAAAACTCATAGATTTACCTAATTTATCTAATTTTTGAAATTTAGAGGGGTAAATATGATATTATGAATTTTAGAGGGGAAATACAAAATTTGAGGTTTTTGAGGGGTATACAAGAAATTCACCCTTTTTTCAATGTATTTAACTTTGTTTAATCTTATGACCTAAAATTAATCAAATTAATTTTTTTCATTAATTAGGGCCTGGTAACATAGGTTCTTCCTTTGTCAAGTACAAGTTGGTGTTGGTGCAAGCATAGGTTCTTCCTTTTGATTTTCATATGAATGTATCAGATAATTCATCAGATAATTCATTGGTGTTGGTGCAAACCTTTTGCATTAGGATCTGACTTAGGGGTGCAAACAGATCCAATACGGATCAGCTAGTGGTAAAATCATATATGTATCCGCTTTTATTTTTCAGATATGGATCAGATATTTGATACGTACAGTTACTGATCGGATACCGGATACCGGATATTCTTAAATATATACATAAATATTGTCATAATATATATTAAATTATTATGGATATCTACTATTTGGATACGGATAATTAAAATTTAAAATCATATCCGTATCCCTATCCGCACGGATATTCGAATATCGGATATCCGTATCTAATTTTCAGAATCCAGATACGATGGAATATTATCCAATCTATTTGCACCCCTCATCTGACTAGTACCTTTACTATCCTTTACCAGTACTAAAGTTTATCCTATAATTAATGAATTGAACAAAAGATGATTTAGCAAGAAAATAAAAATTAATTATCATTTGAAACATGGAGTGAAAAAAACAATTGAAGTAGAGTAAAAAAAAGTCAGAGAAGATAGTGGAGAAGATCATGAACGAACTAATTAGAAAGTTTTCCATGGAAAACGATGGGTAATAATATACTACTCAATGAATATATATATTGGAGTAGAACTCAACTCAATCTATCGGATTGACTTCAAATGATGAATCCAAACCGTTGAAATTCTTCTATCTTACGAGTGATGCATCTACATGTGAAAATTTTAAAGTTTAGAATTAATTTAGTACAAAGTCAAGTGATCAAAATTAGAAGGTTTATAAATTAATTTTAATGCATTCATTTTTTGGAAGTCTTTTGACCACTTGACTCTATAGAAATTTTATTTAAAATTTTAAAATTTTTGTATGTAGACGCATCACTCATAAGGTAGAAGGATTTTAATAGTTTGGATTTGTCGTTTTGAAGCCAATCTGATAGCTAGATTTCAGAGTTGAGTTCACAAATGAGTTTGGTGAACTTAGGAGCACCCTAGTTCTACTCTATATATATATTGTTAATTAGATAGTTTGATGTATGTAGGAGTCATTTTCAACCAACAAAAGAAGATGAAGAATTAAAGGTTGGAATAATGAGAAATTATTTAATAGTGTGTACAGGGTACGTGTGGATGGTACGAAAGATAGATCGATATATCGACCCCATGCATGCATGCATGCACATGCACATGCACCAACCCACTCGTGTGAGATCCAAGCTCGATCGATCTCTCTTTTACGTACGTGCAATAGTTGATGTGACTAAACATGATTGGTAGCTGTTGGCATCCATAATTACCTACTGGCTCAATTGATGTAGTACTACAGTACTTGTTATTTGGATTTCAGAAAGTTCGAGGGAACCGGATGTCCGGATCTAAATTAAGCAACAACCACAGATGTGTCACGTATACGTATGACTGACTACACACGTGCATGAATTGTGATTACAGTTGTATATATATGGTTAGATGTGCTAGATGGTATATTATACCAACTGTAAATCATGGCATATGATGTATGAAGTATACCTACAGTATATGTTGAATTTTGAAGGCAAATTTGTATTTATATTTTATTCAAACAAACATTTATCATATCATGGACCAATTAATAATGATAAATAAATGTCTTCAATACTTATTTCTAACAACAAAACTGTTTATGTACACATTAATTCTACAAAAGGAACAAAAAAGAAAAAATCTTTTTCTTTTGTATATGTTGTTCTATGCCTATAAATTTACAACTTAAAAACTACATCACAATTGTCTCTTTATCCCTCTAAAATTTATATCTTCAACACAATCAACCCCGGATCTTGATGAATTCAACAGCTTGAGCAAATCACTGGCCTTCTGTTTTGTAACACTGTTACAACCAATTTGCAACAAAAACAACAATTTTGAAACAAACCAGCTTGAACTGCTTCAATTGCACAACAATCTCTGTTCTTGCATAGTTTCCAGAGTGCTGATACTGAGAAATTTGTTGCCAGATCGGAGACTTGAATCAGTTTGTTGATCAAGAGCGACACGGTTAGCGCATTTCGGCACCCGATCTCTCTTCCTCTTTCACAGTTGAACAACCCGTCTAGTACGCCTAGCGCCTTCTCGCATGTGCTCTTATCACAATCTATTATCATCTCCGAAACCAAACAATCGAGATTCAACTCGGTAAATTTTGCAGCTAATCTGTCGTCGGTTGTGACCAAATAGTAAATGACGGCCAATGCCGCCTTTGTCGCTTGACTTGAAACCGGTGTTTGTACCAGTTTCACTAGTCCTTCAAATAACCCCTTTGTCTTGGCAACAGAGTTGATTGCTGATACATCGAGTGATGATACAAATTTTTTCAGTAATATAACGGCATTGATCATACCGGCCAAGTTTCCGTGATTCAAAATCGAAACAATAGTTTTTAAACATGAAGGAGAATTGATGTGTTGCTTCGCTTCTTCGTCGAGTGGAAAGAAAAATACCAAAGACGATAAAATCTCTTCCACAAGTTTTAATTTCGATCCCTCGATGCCTTCACCAGAAAATTCACGAAATGCTGCGGCAAGAACATGTGACCCGCCGCATGAAACAACACACGATTTATTTCTTTTGCTTTCTTTTCCTAAAGATTTTAACTTGGTAACCGATACACTACACCGGATCCCATCCCCTCTAACACTAGACGAAGAAATCTCATTCAAGATTTGCAAAGCATGCATCTTACTCAACGGAATTCGCGGAGTCGGTATTCTTTGAATACCCAAAGCCCGGTTCGCTACGCACCATTCCTGAATAAGCCGACGCAATGCGTGATTCGGGATGAGTTCATCTTGTGTGATGTGTTGATTGGTAGCGGGACATGAGTTGTTACCCATTTCGAGCCATTTGTCGATGCTTTGTCGGTCGTAGGTGATGCCGGTTGAAGCGGTGACGGGGTCGAGCATGAGATCAAGAGAGATTGGGCATCGGAAGTGAGTCGGGACAGCTATGTTTGCAATTTGCTTTGGTATGAAAGCCATGTTATGTTGTTGAATAGAGAGGTGAGAAGAGAAGAGAGAAGAGAGCAATTGAGAAGAGATGAGGGAGAGAACATAAGATATATAGTCTGTCTTTACAGGGAAACAGGTAAAGTGAGAAGTTGGACTGTTGACCGTTGAAGTCAGACTCTTTTGACCACTGAGCTGAACGAGGAGGAATTCGTATAGCCTCTGAGGTAATAGAATATTTTCTGTTTGAATCTATACCATCAAATCAGAATCGGATTCCGATCAGACGTCCGAAATCAAACAGAAATATTATGTTAAGGGTGCAAACAGCTTGCGCGTTGATACTTTGACTTGTTGTGTCATATGTAGAATGTCGTAGAAACTACAAAAGCGAAATTTCTCTGGTCCACTGAAGCAGGGGTGCGTATCCTCTGAGATATCTCAATTTTTGCGTGACCGACGTGTCCGGTGCCTATTTGGGGAACCGCAGGGGACCAGTATTATTTGAACTTTGAGATTCGTGTAAAATGTATTTGAACGATTAAGATATTCCAAAAAGTCACGCAAAGTTTGAGATATCTCAGAGGATGCGAATTCCTGAAGCAGTAGGTATAAAGATCACGTGGGTGTGGTCAGGTCAGATATGCATCGTACGAAATTTGGTCCTATACATTTTATATCCGTACGATTAGAATCAAGATTTGAAGACACGAATTTTGATTCTGATTGGACGGTTGATAATGGGAATCTGGAAAGTGTGGTCCTATACCCATTGGATTGTTTCTTCGGGCAGGCACAGACCAAAAGGTAACTAAATAATTGATAATGATAATAATAAAAAAAGAAAATTAGATCTGACCGCGCCGGTCTTCCTCTGCGACCGTCTTTTCTGTGCTTGTATTAAACTTTTGGCTGTGTACAGCGCACAGACTATAGAACCAAACGAGTGCTGCATATGTAGTATATGCACTGCATGAAGCCAAAGTTACTCTGTTAAAATTTGCACCCATTTCATGGCTATTTTTCTTTTTATAAGCTAGTATGGTACTATGGTATTAAATTTGTGGTAAAATATTTTTGTAAGAGATACCCATTTCATTAAACCTTTCAGTAGTTTGTTTATCATTGAAAATTGATAAAGACATGGTATTAAATTTGTGGTAAAATGTTTTATTTCATTTGTTTATTGCCCCAGGAATCATATTGAAACTTCGCAATCTCTTACAATTTATGAATGGAACACCTAATTCAGTATTTTTTTTCACACAACCAAAATCTAATGGCTGGCAAGATAAATTAGTGCTTTACTTTATTGAATTTGTTTTATGTGCATTATAGAAATCCACATATAATTGCTATTTCTCTCAAACCAATTTGTCTTTGTGTCCATGATAGAAATTGTTTTGTGAAATACATTGCAATTGAAAAATGGTTCATTCCTTTTAATAGAGGTGAAGGCGAGCAGTTTTGGTCCGATGGGTTCCACAACCGTCCAATCCGAGTTAAGATCCGTTCGCACGTATATCAAAGCAAATGCGTACGGATATTAAAGCAATGTGCGCAAATCTTAAAGTAGATCAGACGGTTATAGAACCCATCGAACTCAGTTAGTCTGATAGGCATTGGACCCAAACTGCTTTCGAGGTGAAGAACTTTTTTTACTGCAAAAAATCTTGGCAGGGACAAATATGGTAAAACTGGGTAATAAGGGACTAAATTGGAATTTTAAAGCTGCAGGGGCCTAAGCAGAAGTGTGTCTTGAAATTACATACCCCCCTCTAAAATTCATAATATCATAATTACCCCATCTAAATTTCAAAACTCATAGATTTACCTAATATATCTAATTTTTGAAATTTAGAGGGGTAAATATGATATTATGAATTTTAGAGGGGGAATACGTAATTTGAGGTTTTTGAGGGGTATACAAGAAATTCACCCTTTTTTCAATGTATTTAACTTTGTTTAATCTTATGACCTAAAATTAATGAAATTAATTTTCTTCATTAATTAGGGCCTGGTAACATAGGTTCTTCCTTTGTCAAGTACAAGTTGGTGTTGGTGCAAACATAGGTTCTTCCTTTTGATTTTCATATGAATGTATCAGATAAATCATCGGATAATTCATAGGTGTTGGTGCAAACTTTTTGCATTAGGATCTGATTTAAGGGTGCAAACGGATCCGATACATATTGGATAGTGGTAAATGTTGGGTTTTCGGATAGGTTATAGTGCAACAATTCGATTCAGTTTTTTATTTTGTTCACTATCTGAAACCAAAATTCAAGTATAAAACTAATTCCAAGATTAATATAGAGTTTACCACTAGACGCGCAGCGAAAATCTTCGTCTAGTCGTAGGAGCAGTCAGTCTTTTCTCTTATTTCTCCTGTTGGATACACGCACCAGCAATAGCAAATGCGCCTCCACCGGTATCCACACGAACAGGTTGACAAACTTCTGTAATTCGGTATGCTAGAACCGAATTAACAGCCCCGTCTTTTCTCCTTCTTTCTCTCTTACATTTTCTGATGTTAGTGTAATTTTTCTGTTGTAAAAATAGAACCGATGCACTATATTTATAAAACATATGCATCACTTCAGTTGCACCACTTCAGATGCACCACTTCAGATGCATCCATTCAGAAAACGTATCAGATCAGATGAGAATAAGAATTCAGGCCTAGCCCATTAAGATCTGATCCAAATTAATTATTAATATGGTCCATAATATTCTGGCCTATAGTACATTTCTAACAGTAAAATCATATATGTATTTATTTTCAGATATGGATCGGATATTTGACGGATACGTGCAGTTACGGATCAGATATTGGATATCCATAAATATATACATTAATATTGTCAGAATATATATATTAAATTATATGGTATATATCTACTATTCGGATACGGATAATTAAAATTCAAAACCATATCCGTATTCGTATCCGCACAGATATTCGAATATCGGATATCCGTATCTAATTTCATATATGAATCCAAATACGATGGGATATTATCCGATCTGTTTGCACCCCTCATCTGACTGGTACCTTTAGTATCTTTACCAATACTAAAGTTTATCCTACAATGAATTGAACAAGAGATGCTTTAGCAAGAAAATAAAAATTAATTATCATTTGAAACATGGAGTGAAAAAAACAATTGAAGTAGAGTAAAAAAAAAAGTCAGAGAACGAAGATAGTGGAGAAGATCATGAACGAACTAATTAGAAAGTTTTCGATGGAAAACGATGGGTAATAATCAGTGTTCTAAATAGCTAGTTATAGCTACGCTATAGCTTTTTCAGACTATAAAAGCTACGCTATGAGATAAAAGTGTGCTATTTCAGCTACGGCTGCTATAGCTGTAATAGCTGACCACTTTTACCGTTACGCGCTATGCGCTATTGCTACCGTGCTATGCTACATGGACTTCTTTACTTTTGTTTATATTTATGATACTACATGATATGCTATAATAAGTATGCTAAAATTAAACTATATACTTTTGTTCCTATTTGTGATTTAGTCTCTAATTTTATATCAGAAAATATTCAAGTATTAATTTTTCCTTGTGTTTTCTCTTCGTCTAGTATTCACCTGTAAAATTATCGTCATTCATTTCATTGAAAGCTGATTTTGATTATCATAATATATAAAATATTCAAATATGTATACTAATTTTATTTCACGAGAAGAACTAGGGTGCTCCTAAGTTCATCAAACCTCTTGTGAACTTGACTCTAAAATATATCGAATCGACTTTAAACGATGAATCCAAACCGTTGAAACCCTTCTACCTAATGAGTGATGCGCCTACATGTGAAAATTTTAAAGTTTCTAATTAATTTAATATAGAATCAAGTGGTCAAAAGTTTAAGGTTTATAAATTAATTTTAATGCATTCATTTTTTGGACTCCTTTGACCACTTGACTCTATATTAATTAATTCGAAACTTTAAAATTTTCACATGTAGACGCATCAATCATTAGGTAGAAGGATTTTAACGGTTTGGATTCATCGTTTAAAGTCGATTCGATATATTTTAGAGTCAAGTTCACAAGAGGTTGGGTGAACTTAGGAGCACCCTAGTTCTACTCTTATTTCACTTATAAAATTACTTCATCTATTAAAATCTGTAATACTATGAAGTTTGAACTATTAAATAATGTTACCTTGTATATCTTTTTTTTTTCCTTTTAATTTGCATGATTGAAAAAAATATAGACTTAGATAAGTTATCATTTAGTTATTATTCCAATTCTCCAATATTGATCATGTTGATAACTAGTAGAAATATAGACTATAAATTTTGAAAATTAGAAAAATGCTATATTAAAAGCTTCCGCTATAGCTGCACTATTTGTTATAGCTTTTTTTTTTGCCTCCCCGCTGTATGGCTATAATTGCTATTTAGAACCTTGGTAATAATATGCTACTTAATTAATATATATATATTGTTAATTAGATAGTTTGATGTATGTAGGAGTCATTTTCAACCAACAAAAGAAGATGAAGAAAGGTTGGAATAATGAGAAATTAATTAATAGTGTGTACAGGGTACGTGTGGATGGTAGGAAAGATCGGTCGATATATCGACCCCATGCATGCATGCATGCACATGCACATGCACATGCACCAACCCACTCGTGTGAGATCCAAGCTCGATCTCGATCTCTTTTACGTACGTGCAATATATAGTTGATGTGACTAAACATGCTTGGTAGCTGTTGGCATCCATAATTACCTACTGGCTAGGGGTGAAAACGGATCGAATACGGATCGGATAGTGATAAAACCATATTCGTATCCGTTTTTATTTTTCGGATACGGATACGAATCGGATATTAATCGGATACGAATACGGATCGGATATTAATCGGATACGAATACGAATCGGATATTAGTCAAATACAAATACGAATACGGATATAAATTGAATTTCTAATTCGGATATACATTACAACAAAATTAACATATTAATAAGAAATTATTTTTTCTTGTTAAAAGTTGAAGTAAAATTTAGCATATCAATTTACTCACTTAGGATACAAATTTAAAATTATTTTTTCTATGATTATTTTAAAGGTTGTAATTTACTCAAATTGGTGGAGGCTGGGTCAAACCCAAGCATTTGAGATAGCAGATATAGTTAATTTGATTTTAATTCAACACTGGCAGCATCTGCCATGTTTCTCAAAAATAAGATTATAGCTTTGAAGATTATTTGCCACGTTTCCCTCCATGTGTTCCGTATCATGAGAGAGAAGTCGGGAGGAGCGGAAAAAAAATCCAAAAAACCGGATATCCGAAAAGACTAAATATACGGATACGGATAATTATCCGTATCCGTATTCGATTCTGAAATTGATACCGAATTCGTATCCGTATCCAAATAATAATATCCGTATTCGTATCCGAATATCTGAATCCGCAAAAATTCGAATACGAATTCGAATACGGACGGATAATATCCGACCCGTTTTCACCCCTACTACTGGCCCAATTGATGTAGTACTACAGTACTAGTTATTTGGATTTCAGAAAGTTCGAGGGAACCGGATCTAAATTAAGCAACAACCACAGATGTATCACGTATACGTATGACTGACTACACACGTGCATGAATTGTGATTACAGTTGTATATATATGGTTAGATGTGCTAGATGGTATATTATACCAACTGTAAATCATGGCACATGATGTATGAAGTATACCTACAGTATATGTTGAGTTTTGAAGGCAAATTTGTATTTATATTTTATTCAAACAAACATTTATCATATCATGGACCAATTAATAATGATAAATATATAAATGTCTTCAATACTTATTTCTAACAACTGTTTATGTACACATTAATTCTACAAAAGGAACAAAAAAGAAAAAATATTTTTCTTTTGTATATGTTGTTCTATGCCTATAAATTTACAACTTAAAAACTACATCAAAATTGTCTCTTTATCCCTCTAAAATTTATATCTTCAACACAATCAATCCTGGATCTTGATGAATTCAATAGCTTGAGCAAATCACTGGCCTTCTGTTTTGTAACACTGTTACAACCAATTTGTAACAAAAACAACAATTTTTGAAACAAACCAGCTTGAACTGCTTCAATTGCACAACAATCTCTATTCTTGCATAGTTTCCAGAGTGCTGATACTGAGAAATCTGTTGCCAGATCGGAGACCCGAATCAATTTTTTTATCAAGAGCGGCACGGTTAGCGCATTTCGGCACCCAATCTCTCTTCCTCTTTCACAGTTGAACAACCCGTCTAGCACGCCTAGTGCCTTCTCGCATGTGCTCTTATCACAATCTATTATCATCTCCGAAACCAAACAACCGAGATTCAACTCGGTAAATTTTGCAGCTAATCTGTCATCGGTTGTGACCAAATAGTAAATGACGGCCAATGCCGCCTTTGTCGCTTGACTTGAAATCGGTGTTTGTACCAGTTTCACTAGTCCTTCAAATAACCCCTTTGTCTTGGCAACCGAGTTGATCGCTGATACATCGAGTGATGATACAAATTTTCTCAGTAATATAACGGCATTTATCATACCGGCTAAGTTGCCGTGATTCAAAATCGAAACAATAGTTTTTAAACATGAAGGAGAATTGATGTGTTGCTTCGCTTCTTCGTCGAGTGGAAAGAAAAATACCAAAGCCGATAAAATCTCTTCCACAAGTTTTAATTTCGATCCCTCGATGCCTTCACCAGAAAATTCACGAAATGCCGCAGCAAGAACACGTGACCCACCACATGAAACAACACACGATTTATTTCTTTCGCTTTCCTTCCCTAAAGATTTTAACTTGGTAACCGATGCGCTACACCGGATCCCGTCCCCTCTAACACTAGACAAAGAAATTTCATTCAAGATTTGCAAAGCATGCATCTTACTCAATGGAATTCGCGGAGTCGGTATTCTTTCAATACCCAAAGCCCGGTTTGCTACGCACCATTCCTGAATAAGCCGGCGCAATGCGTGATTCGGGATGAGTTCATCTTGCGTGATGTGTTGATTGGTGGCGGGACATGAGTTGTTACCCATTTCGAGCCATTTGTCGATGCTTTGTCGGTCGTAGGTGATGCCGGTTGAAGCGGTAACCGGGTCGAGCATGAGATCTAGAGAGATCGGGCATCGGAAGTGAGTCGGGACAGCTATGTTTGCAATTTGCTTTGGTATGAAAGCCATGTTATGTTGTTGAATAGAGAACTGAGAAGAGAAGAGAAGAGAATGAGAGAGCAATTGAGAAGAGATGAGGGAGAGAACATAAGATATATAGTCTTTAGTCTTTACAGGGAAACAGGTAAAGTAAGAACTTTGACTGTGGACCGTTGAAGTCAGACTCTTTTGACCACTGAGCTGAACGGAGAGGAATTCTTATATACTCTGGGGTAACAGAATATTTTATGTTTGAATCTATACGATCCAATCAAAATCGGGATCCAATCGGACCGTTATAATCAAACAGAAATATTCTGTTACCTCAGAGGAAATGGGTTTATGGGGGAGGCAGTGAACAGAACAGTGAACAGCTTGCGCGTTGATACTTTGACTTGTTGTGTCATATGTAGAATGTCGTAGAAAATAGAAAGGCGAAATTTCTCTGGTCCACAGAGGCAGTAGGTATAAAGATACCGTCGGTGGTCAGGTCAAAAAGGTTTCGGACGAAATTCGGTCAGATACCATTCCATATCCGTATGATTAGAATCAAGATCGGAAGACACGAATTTTGATGCAAATCGGACGGTTGATACTTGGAATCTGGCGAGTGTGGTCCGATACCCATTGGATTTTTTCTTCGGGTAGGCACAGACCAAAAGGTAACTAAATAATTGATAGTGATAATATTAAAAAAAGAAAATTAGATTTGACCGCGCCGGTCTTCCTCTGCGACCGTCTTTTCTGTGTTGTATTAACAGAGTATATTTAGCTTTGTACAGCTCACGGATTATCGAACCAAAAGAGTGCTGTATACATAGTATATGCACTACATGAAGCTAATGTTGCTCTGTTAAAATTTGTACCCATTTCATGGCTATTTTTCTTTTTATAAGCTAGTATGGTACTATGGTAGAAAATATCATTGAAAATATTTTATATCATTTGTTTTATTGCCCCAGGAATCATATTGAAACTTTGCAATCTCTTACAATTTATGAATGAAACACCTAATTTAGCATTTTTTTTTTCACACAACCAAAATTTAATGGCTGGCAAGATATATTAGTGCCTTACTTTATTGAATTTGTTTTATGTGCATGATAGAAATCCACATATAATTGCTATTTCTCTCAAACCAATTTGTCTTTGTGTGCATGATAGAAATTGTTTTGTGAAATGCATTGCAATTGACAAATGGTTCATTCCTTTTAATAGAGGTGAAGAACTTTTTTTACTGCAAAAAATCCTGGTAGGGACAGATATGGTAAAAAGATGGGTTATAACTTATAAGGGACTAAATTGGAATTTTAAAGCTGCAGGGACCTAATCAGAAGTGTGTCTTGAATTTACATATCCCCCCCCCCCCCTCTAAAATTCATAATATCATATTTACTCCTCTAAATTTCAAAACTCATAGATTTACCTAATTTATCTAATTTTTGAAATTTAGGGGGGTAAATATGATATTATGAATTTTAGAGGGGGAAATACGTAATTTTGAGGTTTTTTAGGGGCATACAAGAAATTCACCCTTTTTTCAATGTATTTAACTTTGTTTAATCTTATGACCTAAAATTAATCAAACTAATTTTGTTCATTAATTAGGGCCTGGTAACATAGGTTCTTCCTTTGTCAAGTACAACCAGGTATATAGGAGGGATGCAAGTTGATACAAGTGTTGTTTAAATTTTGTAGTTTTTTATTCAGCTTTGTTTTCTTTCTTGTTTTGTATCAAATTGTTTATATATTGATTTTGATTAATAGAGGTTGCTACATCTATGCAAATTAAAGAAAAAATGAGCAAAATGACACTATTTGAAGGAGAACTTGGTGAACTGAGACTAAGTGGTCTTAAAGATTTTGCCAGAATCATCAGTTTAAAATTTGTTGGATTGGCATCTATGATTTAAGTAAACTGCTTAGTAATTTCTTTTTACTATTACAGCTTACTGGTAAATATCAACTCTAGCAGGTAAATATGCTTAGGCTTGAATATATGTTCTTCTATTAGTTTATTAATTATTTTGTGGGTATTGCTTGGAATTTCTTTTTCATAGTATTTTTCTTTCAATTTAAATAATTAATCATATTTAATTATAATCTCTTCCTGCTCTGTACTTCTAATTAGTTGCATTAATTTACATATATAAATGTTAATTTTTTAATCTTCTTTACTAAGTGTCTTTGTTCTTACTTTTTGATGTGTTATATGAGCAAAATGACAACAATACTGAGTAGAACTAGGGTGCTCCTAAGTTCACCAAGTTCTCTTGTGAACTCAACTTGAAAACTTATCGAATTGATTTCAAACAATGAATCCAAACCATTGAAATCCTTCTACCTTACGAGTGATGCGTCCACATGTGAAAATTTCACAATTTTGAATTAATTTAGTATAAAGTCAACTTGTCAAAATTAGAATGTTTAAAAATCAATTTTAATGCATTCATTTTTGGATATCTTTTGACCGCTTGACTCTATACAAAATTAATTTTTTTTTTGCATATAGATGCATCACTCGTAAAGTAGAAGGATTTCAATGGTTTAAATTCGTCGTTTGAAGTCAATCCAATAGGTTTAGAGTTGAGTTCACAAAATATCTTGGTGAACTTAGGAGAACCCTAGTTCTACTCAACAATGCTACTCAGGCAAGCTTGTTTTCTGAGATTTATATTTAATTAGTTGTCAGATGTAAAAAAAAAAAAAAGATTGATATTCATATTAGTAATTTTTATGAATGTATCTGATAATTTATAGGTGTTGGTGCAAACCTTTTGCATTAGGATCTGACTTAGGGGTGCAAACGGATCAGATAGTAGTAAAATCATATTCGTATATGCTTATATTTTTCGGACACGGATACAGATCGGATATCGAATATCCTTAAATATATACATAAATATTTTCATAATATATATTAAATTATATGTTATATATCTACTATTCAGATACATATAATTGAAATTCAAAACTATATCCATATTTTTATCCGCACGGATATTCAGATATCGGATATCCGTCTCTAATTTTCGGATATGGTCGGATATTATCCGATCCGTTTGCACCCCTAATCTGACTGGTACCTTTACTATCATTTACCAGCACTACAGTTTATCCTATAATGAATTCAACAAGAGATGCTTTAACAAGAAAATAAAAAAGTTAATATCATTTGAAACATGGAGTGAAAAACAATTGAAGTAGAGTAAAAAAAAAATGTATCTATAAATGAAGAAAAATTTATTCTTGTTCTTTGAATATCTTTTTGAATCTGTTTTTATTTATTTATTCATGAGAGGAGCAGAGTTGACCCAAATCAATTATTTGGGTGTAAAGAGCTGTTAATAACACATAAATAATGTTATATGTTTTAATGATTGGCATTTTGTAAATGATTAATAATGAAAAGAGTAAAATGATGGCACGTCATTAATTGTTAATTATATGTTAACTCAACCGTCTCACCCACCGGTACCTACTAATTAATTTGCTTACATTTATCTTTAAATTAACAAATTAGTATATAATAAATTTTAGGTAGGTTTGAACATTTTTTGATAAGAGATTGGGGTCAAATTATCTAATATTCACAATGAATCCGATTTTAAACCTGCAATTTTTTACATAAAAATATTATTTTTAGCACTAGACTAAATATTGGTTCTTAGATAGGTCAACATTAAAACCTGAAAAAGAGTGAGGTGAACAGTCGATCTGAACTGTTTACATGATATTCATAGAAACATGTATTTGGAACCGAATTTTATATTTGTTAAAAAAAATTTATATTTTTTTGAAAGGTAAACAATTATCTTTTCTTTTTTGAAAGTATTGATTTTCTATCTAACTAAAAATTCAATAAAAAAATTGACCAAAGTATATTTTCATATGAAAATCATGTTTTTCGAATCAACTATTTGAAATTTAAATATAAAAATATAAATTCATAACACAGACTAATCTGCGCATTGTTTATTACTAGTGCTGGAGCCATATTGAACCATATTGAAAATCGAAAATAGACCTATATATAATTAGATTGTTGCTTATTTCTGAAGAAACTTTTACTTACTTCTGAACAACTCACAGTCTAAATTGATTAACTCACCATATTTCACAATCCACTAATAATACAAATAACCTTTTTTACCTACTCATAATAAAAATTATGACTACACCCCTTTATACTATTATATCCTTATTCCATGAGAAAATGCAATAGAAATGTTTTGTTCATCAACTTTCTATGAATGTGACCACAACGTGGTTTAATTACAACATGAAAAGCCGTCACGTTCAAATTAAAATAACAGTTTTATTACATCCATTCATTGATCATGACTAATAATCTTGCACCACTTAATTGGCACTAAACACATATTATAGTATCTTAAGTAACCACCTCTATAAATACAACTTACAAAAAAAGAACAATTCAAACCAAGGGATCAAAATCAAAAACCAAACAAAAAGTTTAAGCTAGTTACTTAAACTAAAATGGCAGATATTGCAGCAATGGTTGTGAGAGTTATAAACAAACTGTCACAGGTTGCTACCCAAGAAGCGCTTTTGCACGTGAAAGTCGGTGACGATGTGTGTGTTCTCAACAACAAGCTCGCATGGTTACGAACTTTCTTGGAAGGTGTTAGCGAACGAGGTCGTGCCGGTCGAAACCAAATTGAAGAACTTTGGGTTAAACAAGCCATTGAACTTCTCTTTGAAGCCGAAGACACGCTCGACGAGTTTTCCGGGATGGTTGTAAATCTACTAGATACTTAATTTTCTTTATAAATTTTAAATTTATACTAACTAAGCATTGTTTTCTTTTTAATTTATGAAAAATATATTTGTAGATTAATTTTTTATTTTTAGAATTTTTTTACTATTTTTTTAGATAGATAGAAAATCACTTGATATAAAGATTGTAAGACCATTAATCAAAAGTAGTGATGTCTACCAATCTAAAAAAATTATAAAAAATCTAAAAAATATAAAATTTAGTCAGCAAGTACATTTTCATATGAAAATCATGTTAAATAGTTCAGATAGACTATTTGAATTTTGAAAATGAAGATATTAATACGGAGTACAGACCAGTATACATTGTGCATAATACCATAACCTCTCTATATAAGATAATAGAATTAATTAATTATTATCTGATTAAGTGTGTGTATTTGCAATTATATTTGTGCTAGCTAGGATGTTGTATATATGTATTGATTATTTTTTACTATCTTGTCTTAAATTGAAGGTGGAGAAGGCCAGGTTGTCAAGCTATAGGCACTGGAAGGCTCTGTTCAAGTTTCAGTGTTTTGAAGAAATACTGGTAAATCACAAGCTCCTGAGAAAGATTGAGGCATTGAAAGATAAGCTAGAAGAGCTTGACAATCAAAGGACCACTCATCAAATCCAGTTTGATCCTTTATCATGGCAGGTGCCATCCATGAGCAAGACAAGTTCAAAATGGTATGAAACCAATTAACCAATTGTAAAATGTTATTTTAAGTAAAATGAAAAAAAATATATAAACACTCAATTTGAGTAGCTCAAAAAGCATTCATCATTGACTTTAATTATGAATATAACTGTTAAGAACTTTGTAATCATGCAATGCCCCTCATGCAATGCCCCTAGGAAATAAAATAAATTTATCAGATTTTTTTGAGGTAGCAAGAGAAATATATCAGATTGAAGTCAATATTCAAAGGTCTGTTTTCATTATTTTTTATTTTGGAATTTAAAATACATGTTGATCAGCCACAATTAGTTTTATTCCTAATAAAATAAATTATATAAATCCAGTCATAAGTCTAATAGCTTATGATATTTAATTATAATCCCAATAGCTTGAACCTATAGTAGTATTATATTTTCTTCAAAGTTATACTTTTAAACCCCGGTTGATACTGATATTTGTCACTGTAAAGGGATGGCCGTGATTCGTACGAACCAGTTGGTTCTGAAGTGCATGTCAATGAACTGAAGGATCAACTTCTGAGAGGTGAAAACAAGAGAAAAGTTATTGCCATTATTGGTTCTGGTAATGGAATCGCATCGTTCGGAAAGAACATTTACGACAGTGCAGAGGTTAAGAACCATTTCGGGGTTGTTGCCTGGAAGAACTTGCCACTAAAATTCAGCCTGGATGAAACCTTTTCTGACATCTACTGTAAGGTATAAGAAATTATCTGTTATTACTTTCAACCCTATCAGATATGAAAGTTTACTATTTTTTTTTTTCAGCCAAAACAAATGAAAGGACTCGAATTTTGTATTTATCTATTTAGGCAGTTACTTATACTTTTAGTTATTCCAAACCAACAAAATCTTATAAGGCATTGCTGGATGTATCTTTTCAGATTATCTAAGAAATTAACAAAACTTTTTCTTTTGTTTGAGTGTGCTTGCAAAAACGGTTATTTTCGCTACTCGCTGCATCAGGATAGTTTCTGACATAAATACATACAACTCTGATTTAATGAATATATATATAACTAAAGAGAAATATTCATATATTTCCAGGTGCAAGAGCAAATGGATCAAGAAGAAGTAGACAGTTGCAAGCAAGAGGACGAAGGTGAGGCGCTCCGTGCTCTGTTACAAAAAAGACGGTATCTGGTTGTGTTCAATGGTATAGCGAGTCAAGACGATTGGGAGGAGATCAACAATTTCTTGCCGGATGAAGAGAACGGTAGCAGAGTGCTTCTCATCCCAAAGCATGCAAGCGAGGTTGCAATTTTATCCGAAACGGAGGATATCTTTACTATTCGACCATCTGTCGCTTTAAGTCTACTAGAATGCACCAATTTGTTTTCTCAAATAGTTTTCGAGAACAGAACCGAAAGTCCTAATGAATTCAATGTTTACATACCGAAGGTTCATGCAGTAACTAAAGGTGAACCATGGAGTATTTCTCTTTTAGCGCTCCTTTTACGAACAAAACTTTCATCTAAATTATGGAAACGGGTGTTTACCCATCTCGAATCTAGTACTGTTCGAAACCCGATTGACCGGTTGTTACCATTAAGCTTTGATTCTCTACCTCACCAAATCAAGTCCTGTTTTTTGTACTTCTCGGCAATGCCAGAGAGTACAGGTTTCGAAGCTGACAGATTGGTGCGCATATGGATTGCAGAAGGATTCGTAGAATCAAGATATAGGAAAACACCCGAGGAAATCGGGGAGGGTTATCTAAAAGAATTAATATCGAGATCTCTCGTCTATGTTCAAGAAAAGGATGAATTTGGAGCCATTGCAGTTGTTGCTGTCAATGATCGAATTCGTACTTTTCTACAATCCGTAGCACACGGGTCTAGTTTTGTTACAATCTGTGACAATGCTAATCTCGTGTCTCCAACCATGATCCGGCGAATCGCTGTTCAAAATTATGTTAGTAAATACGTGCAAGTCAAGAACTCATTGCCGAAACTTCGGTCCTTCATGTGTGATTGTTCAGAACAATATTCTCAACATCATCCACAGCACACAATGAAATTTCTACTCGAATCGAAGTTTCTCCGAGTGATTGACTTGCACGGATTAATAATAAAAAAATTGCCCAAAAAAATTGGTAACTTGATCCATTTAAGGTACTTGGGAGTTCATTGCGAAGGATTACAGAAGCTCCCGAATTCGATCGGTAAGCTTCTAAATCTCCAGACATTAGATATAAGGAAAACCTCGGTTCTAAATTTACCAGAATCATTTTGGGGAATTGAGGCACTGAGGCATATAATTGCTGATACCATAAAACTACCGAAACGAGTCGGTGCACTTTACAACTTACAAACCCTCCGGAGCGCGGATTGCACCTACTGGAACCACCGCAGCAAATTCGGGTTGTTAGAGAAAATAACAAACATTCGATCATTGAGCCTGGAGCAGCTCACTACTTCTCAAGCCAGAGAAATATCAAATTCCCTCGGTAACTTACTCTTTTTAAAACACTTGTGCTTGAAAGTAAAATCGTCTCATGATTTACTTCCATCAACCATTTTTACAAACCCGAATGCAATTTTACGGTGCCTCCAAATCTTGGAGTTGCACGGGCAGTTAGACGGGCAAGAAGCAGTAGATGAGGAGGAAACCAGTGGCCCGATTACTAGACTCTCAATGCCGAAACTTGTCAGTATAACTCTGGTAATGTCGCATATTGACCAACGGTTTATTGACATGCTGTCGAAAATAAATTCTCTCGAAAGGGTTTCTCTTTGCAAGGCATATACCGGACAAACTATTCGGTTCCTTTCAAATGGGTTTCAGAATGTGAGAGAGCTAGAATTGAATAATTTGGGTGTGTTAAAGAAATGGATAGAGATTGATTCAGAGACATTGCCAAAACTCAGAAAGCTGGTATTATCAGGGTGTACCAAATTAGAAAACCTTCCAGAGGGTTTAGAAGGATTGCAACTGGAAGAAGTGAGGATTTACAATATGGATAGATTAATCATGGAAATTAGAAACCAACAAGGAGAGAATTTTGATAAAATAAAAGATGTACAAATCATTAAAACCAAGCTTTGAGATTCGTGCCAGAATAAAACAGACGACTCAGATCGATCTCATTCTACACGGTCCGGTACCGTGTTGAATCTGAATTCTTGTTTGCCAGTATTGAGATGATTTTTTTTTTTATAAACTATAAACTCAAGAGAAAAGTTGATGTTGAGTAACTATTTATTTGCTTTGAGATTCGTGCCAGAATAAAACAGATGACTCAGATTGATCTCATTCTACACGGTCAGGTACTGTGTTGGATCTGAATTCTTGTTTGCCAGTATTGAGATGAGTTTTTTTTTTTTTTTTTTTTTTTTTATAAACTATAAACTATAAACTATAAACTATAAACTCAAGAGAAAAGTGTAAATGTTGAGTAACTATTTATTTTTTAAGTTTTTTGGTTTTTGTTTTCAGTTGTGAAATTGTGAAAGTGAATGCAATGATGTGATGTGATTTTGCCAGTAAGGAGGTGGTGTCAGTACACAATTAAGTAAAATATCCTAATTCAATCATATGGCATTTTCTCAACACCCCTTGTTTTTTATACCTTCTGATTGTTATACTTTCAATAATAAATAAAATAAAACAAAGATGAAGTCTACTGTCTACTGTCTCAATCGCATGAAGGCTCCAGAGATTCAGTATTCTATTATTCTTGTGGCCTTTTGTGTGCTCAATGGACAGGCTGTTATTGTACCGACTTTGTCAATATTACTGATTCATTTTTTTTTTCTCTCATTTTATGTTCTCAATCAAATTAGATCATGCCATACTATCATACTTTAAATTTATTTTATGTTTGGAGCTAATTCAATTTGTAAATTGTTGAGTGGAAACACTATACTTAAACTAATTTTAGTACAAATACCAAATCATTTTAACAACTCTTATAACAACTAATTAATCACTACAACAACAAAAATTATTTCTACCATTTATAAAAAAAATATTTTTACCAAATATTTTTGTCCGCCATTTAAGGTGGCGGACACCCCATTTCTGTTCGCCATCTGATGTTGCGGTCATGTCAAAAATAGTTTTTTTTTTGTTTCGTGGTTATTTGATTTGTCTTTTTTATGAATGGTAAAATAAAATTTTTAATCATTAACTGTACTAAATATTTTCTACACCTTCAAACTAGTACTACTACACTTAGATAGAAGAGGATGTTTAATTGATGCCTAATTAATACTACACAAATCTATTTATATTTACTCTGTGTCTGTTAAAGAATCATCTAGAGTTAAAATAGTTCTTATTTTTTATTATTTTATCTTTGATTTGCCGTCTCTACAAACTTGTATGATCAACATTTACAAGATAATTTGTTAGCTTGTTTCTAAAAAAATCTTGAATATATATAATTAGTGCGAATAGATCACAGTTATGCTTGAACTTGCTTGTAACTAACAAAAAAAATAAACATGAGATATTACATGGGTCATCAACATAAATTAAGTTAAAAATTACATATATATGTCATAATTAGTTAAGACATTATCACGTAAACATCGGAGGATGAGTTGAAAAAAAGAGATAACTAAGAGGCATAGATATGAGTAATTGTGAACATGTTACTATTAAAAAAATAGAAGTAATGCACTAAAAAAACTTCAAACACATGTTGGATGGATGATTACTTAATCAAAATAGAAAAACAACATATATATCATATATTTCAAACTATTCAATTTTGATATATATTAGTTGAAACACTTTTCAGAAAATTGTCTTGAAAAATACTTATTAGTATTCCTTAATTATATAAATATTGAATAAAAAAAAAATGTATAACCGAGACAAGACAAAAGATAAAAGAGAGAGAAATGCTGTTGGGGAAGAAGGAAGAAATAAAATGCTCCACAAAATATCTGGTTACACAGACCACAACAGCCACAGAGAACACACGGGATCTATAAAAAAAATACAAAAGAGAGGTTAACATTTGACTCATCCCTTCCATCCCAGATCTAACGGCTCAGATCACATCCTCTCTTTGCCTTGGAATATTTGGGTAGTTTTAACAGAGTAGTTTGGGCTTCATGCAGCGCATAAACCATATACACGCTGTTTTGATTCTACAGTCCGTGCGCTTCATCAAGTAAAATATACTCTGTTAAAACTACCCAAATATTCCAAGGCAGAGAGAGGAAAATATCAGAAAAGAAAAGACAAAAAAAACGAAAAATCAGAGACCACAGGAATTCCCATCCTCTGAGATACCTCTAAAACTTTTGAGTGTTTTTATTGAAATCTCAACCGTTCAAATGCGTTCTGCACGAATATCAAAGCCCAAATACATCGTACACATCTGTCACGCAAAAGTTGAGACATCTCCGAGGACGCTTCGGGGTAGGTCCCATGCCCAGTGGACCTGAAGTAGGTTCGATGGGCTTGAAAACCGTCCGATTCCCTCCAAAATCTGTGCGTTTTGCTTTTATATTCGTGCGCACGGATCTCAATTCATATCGGACGGTTTCGGATTCCATTGGACCCAAAAGTAGGTCCAATGCCTAAACCCTAAACAACAGAAAAGAGAGAAAGAGATCTCGTCTTGTTCTCAGTTATTAAAAAGGCGGGAGAGAGAGAGAGAGAGAGAGCGATTGGAGAGTGAGAGAAAGAAAGAGAGAGATGGAAGAGAAAGGAGCATGCATCTACAGCGGGGTGAAGTACGTTGTGATCACCGGTGGTGTGGTTAGCGGTCTCGGCAAGGGAGTCACCGCTAGCAGCATCGGCGTTGTTCTTCAGTCCTGTGGCCTCCGCGTCACTTCCATTAAAATCGGTCCCCCCCCCCCCCCCCCCCCTCTCTCTGTAATTTTTACAACATAATTGATAAATTTGAAATGTTAGTTCAGATACATAGTTGTAGAGAAATTGAAGGAATTTGAAGATTCCATTTTATTTTCAGTAAATCAGTTGTTATCTAATGTGTATGAATTAATCTCTGGTTTGGCTATATATGTACTAATTTTGATACATAGTTTGAACTCATTTTGTCATTTCATTACAAAAATGGTAAATTTCAAATGTTAGTTCAGATAGAGTGGGAATAAATAGGAGAATAATCTTAATGTGTAGAGAAATTGAAGGAATTTGATGATGCCATTTTATTTTCAGTAAATCATTTGCTATCTAATGTGTATGAATTAATCTCTGGTTTGACTAATTTTGATACATATTTTGAACTAACTTTGTCATTTCACTACATAAATGGTAAATTTCAAATGTTCATTTCACTACATACACAGTAGGATTGCATAGGAGGATAATATAATGTGTAGAGAAAATAAAGGAACTTGATGATTCCATTTTTATTTTCGGTACATCATTTGTTATCTAATGTGCATGAATTAGTCTCCAGTTTGACTGGTCGAAAGCATAAGGCACTTCTTATATGTTTCCTTTGGACAAGTGAAGAATTATTACTTGGTTGTGAAATGTGGCCTAATTAGGAAAGTGGGCTTTCTGATAATGGTATTCCGGTACTGTACCTACTCACAAAATAGAAGTTTTGTGATGAATTATATTTTTTCTGATATTATTCTCTCTGCTTATCAAATGTTCAGATCCTTATCTGAACACTGATGCTGGTACAATGTCACCATTTGAACGTGGGGAAGTTTTTGTGCTTGATGATGGTGGTGAGGTACCTCCTTTTTTTCGATATTTTATTCTGGTTCTTGTGTTTCATCAGTAACTATTTTTGAAGTTACCAAAATCACTCACATGCCTGATTTTGGTATCTTTTTGGTCATGCAATGTGCTGGTATTTGATAATTAAAGCAAGACTGATATACTGAATTGGTTTTAATGGGTCATTTGAGAAAATAAGCTTCGATAAATTACTGGTTTGATACTGATTGTAATATGTGTAAATTGTTAGGTCGATTTGGATCTAGGAAACTATGAGCGCTTCTTAGATGTAAAACTGACTAGAGACAACAACATTACCACTGGAAAGATTTACCAGGTAAGTTTTTTGTTTACTTCAAATTATATAATGTTGCCACTTTTTCCTTTGGAAAAAACAAGAATGGGCTTTTGCAGGTTATATTTGCAAATAACAAATAACAATCATAGTTGTTAGATTTATGTGATGGAAAAAACTAATTTTTGTATGGCAAAGACAGAAAAAATAGAAGTATATGTTGTAGCTATCTTTTTTATTGATTATTATTTATTTATTTTCTTTTTTTTTGCCTCCTTCAGTCAGTAATTGAAAAGGAGAGAAGGGGAGACTATCTTGGAAAGACTGTTCAGGTATAATTAAATCTGTGAGGTTTACTGTTCATAAAATTTTGACTATGTTGCTATTTCATAGTTGTTTATTTCTCTGGAAGGTATTAAATGTAGTTATCAGTTATCGTATTTGTTGCAATAGAAATATTAATTTAGCTTCTGTTTCAAAAGTGAAAGTTAACTATAAGCACTGCTTGGGTCTCAAATTAAGCATTCAAGGGTCAAGTACTGCTCCAATATTGTGCCTTAGTGTACCTTTTCGGGGTATTTTGGTAACTGTGAGTTTCTGTAGGTAGTACCACATATAACAGATGCAATAAGGAATTGGATTGAGTCGGTCTCCTCAATACCAGTTGACGGAAAAACGGGCCCCGCTGATGTCTGTGTGATAGAGCTAGGTGGAACTGTGGGTATGGTTTCTTGTTAGATCTAATACAGTATTTCAACAAGTTATTGATTTTTTCAGAGATTATTGAATTTTTTATGATAGTTTGATTTTTTTTTTTTTTTTCGATAAACTCAGGTGATATTGAATCGATGCCATTTATTGAGGCTTTACGACAACTCTCCTTTTCTGTTGGTAAGGTTCAAAATTTAGCAATTTCAATGAGAAAGTCTTTGCAAGCAATGCCATTTATTAGGCATATTTAGTTGAATATAATATCAAATAATTTAATAGATATGTGATATATGTGTTGTTAGTGATCTTTTACAAAATCCCCTCGAGCTCTTGTATTTGCAAATAAACCAAGGTGAACTGTTACTCACTTGTGTCCTCTTAGATAGACTGTAATTTGCATGAATGCATGTCATAATACAATGCTGAATGTACAAAAAGATCTCTTTAATTATTTATCATTAAATAATTTTCAGGTAAGGAGAATTTCTGCTTAATACATGTCAGCCTAGTACCAGTGATCGGTGTAGTTGGCGAGCAAGTAATTATTTCTTGCCATTTTATTCAAAGTTCTTCACTTTATTTTTTTTACTTAATATTTGAAATGACTAGATCAATATTAGAGAAAATTCAGAAGTACATGCAAGGCTTGACATGCACATAAATATGGTTTTGGTTCCCATAAAATATTTAATTAAGACTCATATAGTTGAAGTTATTGCTTCAATATAACAATTTGGTATCATTTTACCCTCCGGGTGCTATATGCTTGCTCACCTTTCTGAGAAATTATATTTTCTTTATTATATTTGTAGAAAACAAAGCCAACCCAGCATAGCGTGCGGGAACTGAGAGCACTAGGTTTGACGCCTGATCTGTTAGCTTGTAGGTCCACACAGGTATAACTTATATTCCTTCAACTTCATTTCTGTTATATCTATATTCATTTTCTGGTATTTTTTTTTTTTTTTTGTCGAAATCAGAGTTTGAATGTGTACTTCTCAAATTGAATGTGTTTCTTCTCAGCCATTGATGGATAGTGTGAAGGTCAAGCTTTCAGAGTTTTGTCATGTCCCAGTAAGTTATTACACTTCAAAAAAATACTATGTAATATTCTAAAGAATTATTTCTTATTAATATTTCTTGTTTTATAGGTTGCTAACATTTTGAATATTTATGATGTGCCTAATATATGGCATGTGCCTCTTCTTCTTCAAGTAAGCATGCTATCTTTCGGTAAATTTTCATGTTTACCTGTTAAAACTATAAATATCAGGATACCTCTGCAAAGCCATTGAACCATATTAAATGCCCAAAAATCTCTATCTCTATCTGGGTTTAATTTCTTCATTTGATTAGTGATATTATTAAAGTTGGAAGAACATCATAATCATATGAGGAAATTGTATTTGGTTATAAGAATAAATATATATTTTTTTAAATTGCATTTGGTAATTCAGTGGTTTTGAAGGTTGTCTTCATAGTACTTCTTGCTTTGCTTGGTCTACCTGATATTTTTGAGGTTGCATGGACATTCATGTAATTTCATCTTTTCTTTAATAAGAATGTTACTTCCTCTGCATAACTGATTTTCTTTTCTTTCTTTTTTTATTTCTAGAAACAAACTGCTCATGAGGCTATAATCAAACAACTAGATCTAGTCAGGCAAGTTATACAGTCATCTTCTTTTCTTGAATTGTATTTTAAATTGAAAAATAATCAAATGTGGGCATAAATTAAATTAATAATTCCTAGTTTTATCTTGTTTTTGACAATGATTTCATGTGAAAAAACAAAATATGAGATGTGCTCTTCCTCAGTTTTTTTTTTCTTCTTATTTCTATAGTAAGGCAGGACCGCCTGAGTTAAAAGCATGGACCGAAATGGCAGAGAATTATGACAATCTCACTAATTCTGTTAGTATTCCCCTGATGCCTATACTTTTTAATCTTAATTTCATAATCCATCAAAATATTTAATTTTCATTTGTAAATCTTTCAGGTCAAAATTGCTCTTGTTGGAAAATATACCGGCTTGACTGATTCTTATCTTTCTGTTGTAAAGGTAAGAAGCAATTCAGAATCTTGAGAAACAAAATTACATTAATAAATTTTGATCAGATATGCGTATATGTTCTTGTTTTCCTTACCTAATTTGTTATGGAATTATGTTTTTTTTATATTTGAAATAGGCCCTTTTACATGCTTGTTCGGCACTTTCCTATAGACCGTCGATTGAATGGATTGCAGCTTCAGATCTTGAGGATGAATATGCAAAAACAGTATATTTTTCTTTTTCTCTCTCTCTCTCTATCTATGAATTGGTCTCTCTATGTATTTTTGAGAATTTTTGTTCATTTTTGCATTGATATTATATCTCTTTTGAAATGTTAACAGTATAATTGATATGTTTTCTTTTGTTTCTTTTTTATCCAGGCACCAGAAACACATGCAGCTGCATGGGAAACTCTCAAGGTAAGAATTCTGATATGCACATTTACCTTGGCAATTCTTATCTTACATCTCATTGAAAAAACGTGATAAAATAAAATACCAGGGTTGTGCATGCATATTGATACCTGGTGGATTCGGTGATCGAGGTGTACCAGGAATGATTTTGGCTGCGAAATATGCAAGAGAGAATAAGGTTCCTTATCTTGGTATTTGCTTGGGAATGCAAATATCTGTTATTGAAATTGCCAGATCGGTATATTCCATGTTTCTTATTTCTCTTTTTTTATTTTTTTTCTTTTGCCTGGAATATATGCACCCATCAATTTTTTGAAGTCGCATCCCCTGAGATATCTCAAACTTTGAGTTGATCTGTGAAAAAATGGACTGTGCAAATCCTTTCTGCACGAATCTCAAAGCACAATAATACTACCCCCTGCATTCCGAATAGGCACCGAAAAAAATTTGGCCCAGCTTTAGATAAACTGAAAAGGTGAGATATCTTAGAGGATACGGACTCTCAATGTTTCTATGTTATAAAGCGTAACTCTCTCTCTCTCTCTCTCTCTCTCTCTCTCTAATTAGGTACTGCACATGGAAGGAGCGGACAGTGGAGAATTCAATCCAAAATCACCATATCATGTTATAATGTTCATGCCGGAGGTACACTCTTATTGCCGATTCTTATCTATCTATTTGATTGACTATGAATTTTTGATACAAAATTGAAACAATACACTACTAGATAAACTATAAAATTATTTTTTTATGTTTCTTTTTTTTGGTATTCATCCAACACTTGTTTGACTTCTATATTAAGTAAAAGAAATTAAAAAAAATAGACAAATGAAAATAATATGGTTAAATAAATTCTTACTCCATAATTCAATTGAAGATTTCAACGACGCATATGGGAAGCACAATTCGACTTGGATCTAGAAGAACTTTGTTTCGCCAGCCTGGTTCTCTCACCTCAAAACTGTATTTAAACTCATCTTCTAATTATTCATTTTGTGAGCTTTGCTTTTAATTTGTGTACTTCAAATTTTCTATTGCAGTAATTTTTCTTACTTTCACAGATATGGAAATCCTGAGTATGTGGATGAACGACACCGTCACAGATATGAGGTTTATATCAAAATTTAAATTACTACTACTATTATTTAGTTACAAGGTTTATTTATAATTTGTTTATTGGTTTTTGAAATGAATGAAATATAGGTAAATCCTGAATTTGTTGCTGAGTTGGAGAAGTCAGGCTTACAGTTCGTTGGATGTGACGAAAGTAAAAAAAGAATGGAGGTACTAGTTACTAACATTTTAAATTTATTTTATTTGATCATTTCAAACATAAATGATTGAAAAACTTCGTGGATTTGAATTTATTTTATTTTGCACTGATACTGAACTTGACTGGTACATTTTTCACTATTTGTGTATTTTTTTTTAACTAGATTATAGAGCTACCTGATCATCCTTACTATGTCGGAGTTCAGTTCCATCCAGAATTCAAATCAAGGCCTAGAAAACCTTCTGCTTTGTTTTCAGGTAACTTATTCCATGCAAAAATTTTATAATTTGTTCCAGATATTTTATGGTACCAACCCCCTCCAAGTACATTTTATGTGTAATTTTACCTGAAATTTATCAAAAAACTGTTCAACATGATCTTCATATGAAAATGTACTTGGTGACTAAATTTTATATTCTTGAGCAACTTTTTTCTATTTTTTTGAGTTAGATAGAGAATCACTACTTTTCAATAGTCCCAAAATTAATTATTAGGTAAAGTGATATTCTGCCAATCTAAAAAAAAATAAAAAATGTAAAATTTGGTTCTCGAAATACAATTTTTTTTAATATACTGATTTAATCAAGACTTTGTACAATTTTATATATATTTTTTTAGGTCTAATATTGGCAGCAACTGGTCAACTTGAAGACTACATCCATAGTAATGGAAATATAATTGGGGAGGCGTAATCCATATAAAAAAGTAAATTGAACATTATATTGTTAAAAAAAAAATTGTGGGGGTATTTGCAAAATATTCAGCGTCCGGTTTCTTTTTTTGTTGTTTTTTTGTTTTTGTTTTTGGTTAAATCCTCTTCTTTACAAGAAGTTCCATGTTAATTGACATCTAACAGAAGACTTCCTGTGAAAACACCATCAAAGTTTTCAAGCACACTTTTATTTTTACTTGGGAAATTTTGTTCATTGCTCTGGTTAATCTTTTATTAAAAATAAAGGATATTGTTCATCATGGTACAATCTCTCAAACATAAAAGATGTCAATCTCTCTCAAACATTTGAATTTGATTAGGAGTGCGCAGATACGAACTGGAACTGTGTTTACTGAGATGTTTTTCTGATGCAATAGGCTTCAATAGTGGTTGTATATAAACTGAGATGTTGTTTTTCTTTACCTGATGTAATGCTGTTCTTCTGCAGCCTCCGTTTAATATTTGACCAATAAAAAAAAACTAAAAATGAAGTAATTGGAAAAATACAACCCAAAACAAATTAAACCAAAGTAGATAAAACAATCAAATAAAAAACATCCTTGTACGTACAGAAATCTCCTTCCCAAATCCAGATGGTTTATTTTAACCTCAACAGTCACCACTGCTCTTTTCCATATCTCAAAATTGACACCATTCGTTTCTAAATCTACAAAGCACAAACATAAAAAAAAATATAAATTACATTTTTAGTACTGAAACTATGCATCAAATTCACAACTTAATTAAGTTTCCAAAATTAATTAAACCTTTATGTAATTATTTCTTCGTCCTTTATATCTATTTGATCAAACTTGATACCAGCTGCATACTGCATTAGATAACTCTACATAATGCCAATTTAATTGACTGTTTACATGTTGAATTCCAAACTGAAATCCTTGGATTAGCTGCATTATGGAAACATGTGAAGAACATAAAATCTTTAAAATTCAAGCACCATCAGTAGACCCTCATCAATGTAATATAGAACAATTCGTGTTACATATATTTGTTTTGCATTGCATGGATTCAAAATGAAAAAAAAAATATATATATCAATTAAAGTGTTAGAAAAAACCTAGCTATCTCACAGTTTTTATTGAACATTTAGAGATATTGTATGAATGTTATGAATTAGATAATTGAGATAATTAGTACAAAACCTGTACAAAATTCATTTGCATAGGTGTTTTTTGTACTTGAAAGTTAATTAAATAGGTATTAGAATTTGATTCTGTACCCACTACCCTTGTCTCTTCCCTTTAAATATGTTTCTAATATTTAACTGTTTAAGAAAATTTCTTTAATGACAAATAAAAAAAAATGGCATATTCAAATGTAAGGACAAATAGTGCTAACAGTTAAAAAGATGAAGCATATCCTAAGAATGAGGAAGCCGAGTCAAGGCTGGCCACAAAAATCAGAGACTGACATCACGGATACTGACAAGGTTGGAACTCTCAGTCACATGCAATTCATCGTGTGGCGAGAAAGATGTGCACAATGTTTTGCTGACTCGAACAAGAACGCAGATGAGCTACTTGAAGAGATACAATGGCAATTGGAGTATTTTGAAAAATCACATGTTAATGAAGAAACTAGAAAGCAATACAAGGATCACATAACATAAGGATGGTTTGGGAGCTACTTTGCACAGGAGCAATACTGGTACAGTTGGGAATGGATCTGGTACCGTGGAGACACAACAGATACAAGCTGGTGAGAGAATACCAGCTACTGGTACCGAAAGAGGAAGGGAGAAGACCTGGTACGCACCGCAACCAAAACTTGTACGGTTTGAACCAGGTACAGGAGCCATGGCCCTTACACTGGTATGGTAGGGAGCATGCTGAAGGACTTCACCTCTGTGCAACAACTCCTAAACAGCTGTTTTCTGGCCTTTATTTAATTTAAAAAATTTCTAGGGACTCTTATGTGAATTTTCTGTGACTATATCAATTTTTTTCCTTTTCCTTTTATCTTTCTTTTCATGCCCAAATGTATTGTGCCCTTGTAATTTCCCTGTTTTTGTACTGTAGGTACAAATTTTGTAACTACAATTCATTAATCAAATGTGGGTAAAACCCAAATTTTTCCTCTAAAAAAAAAACTCAGATGAAGAATTTGCCAAGGTTTGTTCGTAAACTGCTTCATTTAGAAAACTCAACTTAATTGTCTCATAAATTAACCCAAATAAGTTATATCTCAGCATTTCCAGAAAGAAAAATAATAAAAATAAAAAAAAAGTAGGTTCCAACCCAAAAATTACATAAATACTCACCATACTAAATTACTAATCCTCCGATTGTAACCCTAACTCTACGCGGGTCCCACGAGAACTCCCTGAGCAGCCCCTTCTTTCTTCCCGCTTGCCTCCTCTCCACTCTCCTCTCTATCTCCCCTCTTGATTCTAATCTTGTACTTCAATTCAAACTCTGTCAATTCTTTCTTCTTCTTCTCCAACGCCTCGTTCAACCTCGCAATCACCTCTTCGATTCCTTCTCTGTTTCTCTTCACAGCCGGTAAAACCTCTTTTACGGTTCTTTCGACCAAAACGCCCCCCACCATGCGGTAACAACGCCTAGCGGGGTCCAGTGGTTCAATTGCACCCATTACAAGATTGTGCTCGTTCACCTCCATTTCTAACTCGGTGATTTTTGAGTAGATTTGGTTTATCTCGGACCGCATGGAAGCATATACATTCGCTATTTGTTGCTCAGTTATCTGCTCCCTGTTCGCCATTTCCTTTATGAACAAGAAGAAATATACAAGAATGTAAAAATGTGATCTTCTTAGTTGAGTTAACTAAGCAACTAATAAGACAAAAAAAATCAGGAGTTGTACATTTTCATATTTGATAATTCATGAAAAATTCAAATAATTGGGGGAAAACCAGCACAGGTACAGTATTAGCTGGTTCCAATAAATTCGTAGTATTGGTACCCAACTTCACCGTTAGTAAATAAAACCCGGTGCCATGATTTGTGATAAATGCAAAAATAAAGAAAAAATAAAAATTGCAACCCCTGTGACTATTGAAGCATTAATGGCAAAATTAGAAAATCTTCAAAACAAATTATCAGTTAAGCCCTTGACTCAGGCATCGAATTCCAGGAAAACAGTAACAAAGAAAAAAACATTAAAAATACCTTTTACTGGTTCCTAATATGCAATTCAATACCAAAGAAGTATATAACAGAACTTATTTTATTCCAAGTTTGATATTTGAACCAAACAAACTCTAAATTCAAAAACCCTAATGTTCCTTTTTTTTTTTTTGAACTTATTTTCTATGGAACTTTTACATAGGAGTACAAATTTCAGACAAAACCAGTCTTATAAACCCTGCTTATTCCACCACAAATGATAGAGACACTATATGTATTACAAAAGAATGAAAAAAGAAGAAAGCTTTAATACCAACTAGCATGAATCAACCCTAAATTAGCATAGAATTAGCAAGCAATAGTTACTCACTCCATTGTTGCTTTGCTACCATGGTTTCAAAAACCGTGCAATCCTTTTACGACCCGATTTCTAAAGAGTTTTGAGCTAAAGAAAGAACGCTTAAATCGAATCAGAAGAGACTTACCGAGGATTATGAGTGACTGAATTCTTCTTTGGATTTGATTTTCTTTTGCAATTGATTGACTTATGATGGGAATAGAGAGATTTGGAATAGCGTGGTCAGTGAAGGAGAAAGTAGGTTTTGCTAATGAAGAGGAAGAAGATCGGAATAGAGAGATTAGAGTTTATTGGGCCGGAAATTACAGTTTGTTGGGCCTTCGATTGGAGTTTTGGAGCAAGAAGCCTGTCATTTTGGAGTTTAAAATTGCAAAAGTAACATTCTAGAAGCCTGTCATTTTGGAGCAAGAAATTTCCTATACCACCTCTTTCTCATGTCTAATTCTATATGTACGTATCCATGCAGATTTTAATGTAAATATTTATTCATTTTAAGAAGGGGTATTTTTGACAAGGGTTCAATTTTTTTTCATTTTTTATGCCTCCATCATACTTATATTTTATAAAATTTGAATAATTCAAATTCAAAATTTAAAAATTAAAATAAAACCGTTGAATATGATTTACATTATTTTATCTATGCACGTGTAGAAAATTATGATATTTGAATTTTGTTTGGTTGTTATCAAGAGCTTGCAAAAATGTATTAATGTAGATAATTTCTAGACGTTGATTTTTTAACTTATTAATTCACATAAAAATAAAAATAAAATTTGATAATTTTTTTTAGCACATAGAGAAAATAACATAGATCACATCTAATAGTTTTGTTTTGATGTTTTTGCTTTAAATTTTGAGTTATTAACGTTTTAAAAATAGAGACACAGTGGAGGCACAAAAAAAAAAATTTGAACCTCTTCTTATTCGAATTATGTAAATAAGTCTCACATATTTTTGTTTGAAAAATATATATCCCGCTTATTACAGCATTTTTGTTTTATTATATTAATAGATTGTAAGTTCAATTATAAATTAAAAAACATTTGACTTAGATATCTCTCCTGTTGTGTGATTGCATAGTAAATAATGTTGAATTATTTAATTATATTTAATTTAGTGACAAACAAGTGATTCCCCTGCTCATGGATGAATTCAAAGTAGGTTTGATGTCCATCGGATCTACTTTGATTTGATGGGCTCAATCACCGTCCGATCTGCATTAAGATATGCGCGCTCTGCTTTAAACTCTGTGCACATTTGCTTCAATTTCCGTGCACACAAATCTTAATGTGGATCGGACAGTGTTAGAGCTCATTAGATCCAAAAGTAGATCTGATGCCCATCAAACCAACTCCAATCTCCTCATGAATAAGCATGAAAAAAAAATATGACATGAAATGCAAACTTTGTGTTGATTTACACACGTTAGAAAGGAATCACAAGAACTACATGTGTGCGTTTTTTTTCTCATTTTAACTCACACGGTTGAAAACTTTTGGTATGCTATGTATTTATTTACTTTATATGATTGCATTTGGGTGCAGAGCTTATTATATTATAAACCAGTAAGCATCAAATATCTAATATATTAATTAATTATGAAATACATTATTTTTCTTAAATTAGCTTCAAGACTGCTGACATTTAAGTATTTGGAATTTGGAGGAAACCTTATTTCAATAATATCAAGTGTTTATCACTGACACATGTGATAAACATTATTCTAGTATAATTGGAGTGCATATCTTATGAGATTGGACTGATTCAAATATGTAAGTACATATTAAGCAGTAAAATGTATAGAAGATTAATGGCAGCAGTGAGCTAACATCACTTCAATGTTCCAATCCGATAATATAATGTTGACATTTCGTAATGTTATCATTTCTTTTATCAGATTCTTGCATTTTATTTCAATTTATCTTTAGAATCTGTCTTTCTAAGAAAAACAGTCTTAACAATTATCTAATATGTGTGCCATTAATATGTCAATTTATACGTGTCATGTTTTTACAAGTCTTTAATAAATCTGGATTTTATCTTTCCTTTTGTATCATTTGCGATATTTAATAAAACTGTCAATTACACTAAGAAAAAATGAATAAACTTATTATTAGATTTGTATTGTGTCGTACATTGCAACAGAAACATATCATAAGAATATAAAAACAAATATCATACAAAATGACATATCTTTATAAAAAAAAATTAGACTAAATAATAAATAATATTTATAAAATGATGTTTATACGTAAATAACATTTCTTAAATGACATATTAAATAACATATATTTTTTTTATTTTTTTGACATATTTTCATAAGAAAATCTCAAGCAAAATGACATATTAACTGATAAATAACATTCCTTAAATTATATAAAAAATAGATATAAATGAAGGCATGACAAATCAATTATCAATCAATTCAAAAATGTCTTAATTGACATTTAAAAAATAGAAAAAAAATTAGGATTAGTCAAAAACATAATACAAGTTACATGTAGAGAGTATGTATCTAAATGAATTTTGTCTTATATACGTAAAAAGAAAAAGAAAAAAGATACATATAATCAGATTACTTGATCAGAGAGCTAATATATTATCCGAAATTTCATCTTTTAATCGATCAGATTATTTGATCGTTGATGCAGTATCTCTTCTTAGTAATTTTTATTACAATTTTCTTCGAATTATCATATCAATTGTGAGATGTTTTATGTAAGTTTTGTATTGAAGATGTGAATTAGATAATAACTTATCTGCAACATAACAGAGCACACAGTAGACGCTTTAGCAGAGTAACACTGTAATTATCTAATTTACATCATTAATTAATAGCCATATATTTTGGTTGAGTAAATTGGACCGACAAATATAAAATGTTCAAATTAAATGTTGATAATGGCATAAAACAAAATAATGTTTTGTTTTATGTTATCAAGGGTGGATTCAGAATTTTTGTCAGGGAACAAAAAAAATAGCAAATCGGTTTTAAATAGCTAATTGGATTCAAACCCATTAATTATCGGTACTAGATAAAAAAATATATATATATATTTTAACTTATATTTTTTAATATTCTGACTTATCATTTATGATTTTTTTTTTTTTGAAAGTAGTGGTATAGACCACTGATTTTCTATTAGTAAGAAAACCATACAAAATAGCAGTTTGGTATTGAGTAATACCACTGTACCTATATAGAAACAAAAATTAACACAGACTACCCTTCAACTATGCATTAAGACAACTAACAAAAACAGCAGCCCCAAAACAACTACAATTACTCCCTGTAACAAAAAAACATGTCTAGATCAAGCAAATACCATATAACAAAAGTATAAGATCAGTAACTTCCTAATCTTCCAAGAGAGCTGTGATAGCCAAGGCTTCAGTACCACTGGAAATCGCTTCCTCACTCGACCTAATCGCAGTGCCATGCATACGGATTGAATCCGGAGCATCCCCCATGAAACTGGTGATGGTTGTTCCTGTCAGGTCCTTTAAATCACAAGGAAATATAAGATTCAATTGAGATGTTAAATCTTGTTTTTGGTTAAACGCCCAAAATCCAGGAACCGACATTATTTTGGCACCCAATATCCTTATATCATGTACTTATCATTTATGATGTTTTAATTAATAATTTTAGTTTAAAAAATTGTTTTAATTTGAACCATAAATTTAATCCGAATTACAAATCATAATTCCAGAGGACAACAAAAAAAATTCAAAAGAAGCAAAGTTGGTCGAGACCGATATAACCATAGAAATTCAAAATCCAGGGTACAATTAATGTAGGTCCAGTATGTCATCACATTAGATTAAAACTAATAAAAAAATATTAGTATTTGTTTGATAGAAACTACATATAATATTTCTTGACCTTATTATTATTTTGCATTTCCATTGATAAAATTGGAATGTTTGATGATTAGCAATTAATTCGTGTATCAAAATTTCATTAACCGGCAATACAATTTCTTTGTTTTTCTAAAGAAAATGTAAATCTAGTCTTTAAATTTCAATGTCTATAAATAAGTTTTCATTTAAATTTTAGATTGAATGTGTTATCTTTTATAACTAGATTAAATATTGGTTCTTAATTAATCCTATGATATCTATATTCTCCTATCATATACCACATTGATATGAATCCTTAAAAGTAATATCATATATTCATGTCTCATTCAAAGGAAATTGCAAAATGATGTCCTGATTTTTTTTATCATTTTCAACCCTACTATTTTATGTGCTTGTTTCTGAATTCAATTATTTTACATATGCAACAAAACACATAAATTGCACAATATTAATTTTATCCCTTGATTAAAAATAATTAAAAAGTACAGATCTAGAAAAACATGGATATTGAAATTAAATTTAGATCTATCATGCAGTAAATATATAATTTAGATGTATCATGGATCTTAATTTCCATTGTGGACCATCCACCCTAATTCCTATTCCTATTCCTATTCCTATTCCTAGCCTCACCTGATCCGTACCTAATTATTCTATCCTAATCAAGCAAATAGACAGTTGAGTAAAAGTTTACTATAGTACTAGTATTGATCGATCATATTCATGATGTTAGACATTTTAATTGTAACATATATTTTTTTGAAGTATCTATGTTAAGATATCAAAATAGCAGATTGTGATCAAGTGATCTCTCTATTATGATTACTTATATATAATGTGTGTAACACAATTAAGGATTACTAGCTTGTACGTACCTACCTTGGTTTTTCAATAATTGAATAAATTGATCAATATAAATCAATTTGCTGTGTTTTCTGATTTACGCCATTTTTAATGATTTTTTTACTTGCTCCAATATCGCAAGCAAATAAATTGTAGCAATATCGATCTTTGAAAATAATTAATATTATATAACATTAATATTTGGTTCCACATATGACATATACAACCTTAAAAAACAATTTATATGGTTCCATATACTAGATACACTTCACCTCTATTACTATTAATTAGTAAATTAAATTTATATAAGCGATTAGCATCGGGTCATCTAATATGTAATCATGCATTTGTATATCATGTGGTCTCCTGTGCCTCATAAATTTATGATTATTTGATGTTTCTTTTGTTTTAATTAGTATCATGCATTTTTGTCAGTTAATACAACAAGATCATGTTTGATTAATGTGGAATAAAAGATGGAGTAAACAACTTACTTCAATTCATACTTAATAAGTTGTCAATCGATATGTAAAACCTAATGATTAAGAAAATTGTAGTTATGGATTTAAGTACTTTTAACTATTTTTCAGACAAATTAAATTGGGGGGATTTCATATATACCACTCAGAAACTGTGTAATTATGTATTTACCATTTCAAATTTTAGAATTACACATTTACACTAGTGGAAAAAATACTTTTTGTATCGTTATTAATGCAAATCAGTGTCGGACCTAGGGGCGACACTAATCCAGACGACACAAATACCTAAAGTTATTTGTATCTGTTATTTTTTAACCGATACAGATACTATTATATGTATTGGTTCTTTTCAATTAGGCGATACAGATACTACTATCTGTGTCGGTTGTTTGCAATTAGGCGACACAAATACTACTATCTGTATCGGTTATTTTAAACTAACCGACACTGATTCTCTCAGGTGTGATGTAATTTCGTTTTATGATGGGGGGGCTAACTGTAATCATTTTTGTAAATATTAAAAAAATAGAAGGACAAAAGTGAAATTTTTCAATTTTTAGGTGTGTCTTAGTCACCTTTGGCTTGGCTTGTGTTCCTCCACTACAGATAGTGTCATGTCACAGTAACATGATAGGCATCACTTAAACTATAGTAACCAAGCATGTTCTATATTATTATAATATTAAACCAATCTAATAAATTAAACATACATTCTAAACCAAACTATATTATTAATTTATTAGCTAGAGTGATGTAAATAACATTTCTTAATTATTTTAAATATATTTGTTGGCTGACACCAAATCCGCTAACCTCCAACAATTTAAAAAAAAAACATACATTAATTCTCTCTACCCCTGGCACCAACCAGAATAAGTAAATAAATATACATGCATGCTCTCTTAACTCCTAACTTAGCTTACAGGAATTAAACACTCTCATCTCATGCATGGCAACAAAAATGGCATCAGAAAAATCAAAATTTGATGAAGAGAAAGCAGAGAAGAAGTCATCTCACAAGCAAGGTGGCTGGATCACTTTCCCTTTCCTCTCAGGTCTTCTCTCTCTCTCACTCTCACTTCCCCCTATTTAAATTCCCTTGTATACCAGCACATAGGCATGCATGTATGGGTTTCATTACAACCAATCGGTACTGATACTGGTACCAATACCAGTATAAGAATAAGATAATTCCTGGTTTCTTAATTGTGTTCAACACCTAGATGGTATATATTTAATTTTGTGAATTTGTTTTGAAGGGAGTATTGTGGGTGTTACATTGGCAATGAGCGGAGCGACGAACAACTTTCTGGTATACTTGGTACAAGAATACAATGTGAGGAGCATCGATGCAGCGCAAATAGTAAACATCATAAGCGGGTCTTTGAGTTTAGCTCCTGTTGCTGGAGCCATTATTGCTGATGCTTTCTTTGGCTCCTATTCTGTCGTTGCCGCCTCTTCAGCAATCCAACTCTTGGTATGTGCTTTAATTACTTCACAATTTAATTAATGAATGCAAATATTTGTATATTTTTCTTAATTAGCTGCATGCATGCAATTTCTGAATACAAATTAATGAACAAGTGATATATATAAATATTCAATACTGAGAAGAAATTATTTAGAAAAATTAATATTTGTTTATTTTAATTTGTTTTCATTTCTAACTATTCTACATTTTATTAAAAATGAAAGAGTATATATATATATATATATATATATATATATATATATATGAGCAAAACTAGAGTGTGATGTGCTCACTAAGAGGGGTTTGTGAGCACACCTCCAATAGACTATCGGATTGACTTCGAACTACGAATCAAACTCGTTGAAATCTATGTACTTCGTGAGTGATATATGTATATGTAAATTTTTTAAAGTTTCAAATTTATTTAGTACATGATCAAGCGGTCAAAAAATTGATGAAAAATGAATACATAAAACAACTTAAAAAATAGCTTATAAAATGTTCATTGTTTTGACTGCTTGACTATGTGCTAATTAAATGAATTCAAAACTTTAAAAATTTTGCATATACATACATCACTCACGAAGCACATGAATTTCAATGGTCTGGATTCGTAGTTCAAAATCAGCCCGATAGTCATTTAGAGATGTGCTTATTAATATATCTTGGTGAACACATCACACCCTAGCTTTGCTCTCTCTATATATAATTAATTCTGTTAAATTAAAGCATATAAACAAGAAAGAAAAAGTTAAATTATCCTATTGAAGCCCATGCGGTATAAAGTCACACCCAATTATTTGGATCATGGTGGGGTGTAGCTAGTTGCTTTCTTAAAATGTTACACGAAAGAAATTAAGTTGTTTATTCAACAGTCAAATATAGGTAAGCTTTATTAGACAAAAGAACTTGAACTCGCTTTATTAATTGTTCAGGACAAAAACAGAGGTAGATATATATATATATATATATATATATATATATATATATATGATTATCGATAATAAATTGTTAGTTTATGTACAAATAAATCTTAGAAAAAAAAAAGATTCTCTCTTCGGCAAACGACAACCATGCTTTGTCATATATATATACATATATGTCCTATAAAACTTCGTAATTCTAAATAAGAAGAGTTCAAATGTCTACATTATTTTATCTATACACATGTAAAAAATTATGATATTTCAACTTTGTTTTAGTTGTCATCAAAAACTTGTAAAAATGTACTAATTAATAAGGATAATTTTTAGGTATTGATTTTTCAACTTATTGATTAACATAAAAACAAAATTGAAATGTGATAATTTTTTATGAGGACATGGAGAAAATAACATGGATCACATGTAATGATTTTATTTTGTCGTTTATGTTTTCAATTTTTTAATTTTTTTTTTTTGAAAAGTAGTGAAAAGATTCACCGATGTAATATTGAAACTAAAGAGTTAGAGGTAAAGCACTTAAAATAAGTATCCACCAATTACAACTTGCATAATGTCTAAATCTATAAAAGCTAATATATACCACAGTATCAACAACAAACAACAGAACAACCTGAAAACATGCCTACGACTACTAATCAGCAAAAGTTACTCTGTCTTAGCACCAAAAACTTTCTAAGCAATCATACAAAACAAGCAAATTAGTCTAAATGATCCCAGTCAATAGAATCGTCTTCAGCTTGCCCCTTCTCCAGACATTTGACTGCCATCGCCAGAATCCTGAGTTGTTAGCCTTTAACATCATCCTAGCTTTTGTATTTTAAATTTGAGACAATATATGACATTAATTAAAAAGCATGATCAAGTCTTAAGCCTACTTAAAAATCATGCATCTTTTTTTGCCAGTGTTTTAATTGATATTTTAATATTTCTTTTGAACGAAATGGTGGAGCCATGCATCGGTTTACGTACATATTAGATGGCAACTAAAATATATACAAACAAAAGTGCAAAAATGTAATTAATATTCTATTTTAATTTCATTAGATTAATTCATCAGCTAAATTTATTGGATTCAACATGTAGTCACTTGTGCTCTTCACCATGACGGCGGCACTGAAATCGCTCCGACCAACACCATGCAATGTTTCCGGCACAGACTCATGCGAGGCGGCATCAAAAGGACAACTGACTGTGCTGTACAGTGCAGTAGCTCTCCTAGCCATTGCAACAGGAGGAACCCGGTTCAACCAGGGCACAATGGGTGCGAGCCAGTTCGACCGGGTAGAGGACCAGGCGGTATATTTCAACTGGTTCTTCATCTTTATGTACACAGCCGGCATTATCGGTGCCACCGCCATTGTTTATATTCAAGATAGCATTAGCTGGGTCTTGGGCTTCGGTCTCTGCCTCGGCGCTAGTGCAGTAAGTTTGGTTGTTTTACTGCTTGGAACAAAATATTATCGCAGGCCGGCACCCCAGGGAAGCCCATTCACCGGCCTGTTTCGAGTGGTCGTGGCAACTGTAAGGAAATGGAAGGTAAAGTTGTCACAAGCGACCCCTAGTTATTTTCAAGGAAATGATCACATGGCATCTCCAAGCCTAAGCTTCAGGTATGTGTTCAGAAATTGTAGCGGTCTACCAGTACCAGGGCTAAAGATATTGACAGAGTAGTTTTTACTTCATGCAGCATTGTTTCAGCTCTATTGTCCATGCTCTGTCAATATCTTTACCAGTACGTCTATCAGAAAGAAAAGAACATAAACTTATTTTAACTATTAGCTATTTTGTTTTTGTTTAATTAATCATCAGCTTATTCAACCGTGCTGCGCTGATTTCTGAAGGTGATACCAAGCAAGACGGCTCAATCGCCAAACCATGGAAACTGTGCACCGTGCGAGAAGTCGAGGACTTCAAGGCTGTTGTTCGTGTCTTACCAGTATGGGCCTCTAACATCTTTCTCGGCATCTCCGTCGGCTGTCAGCTAAACCTTTCGGTTCTACAAGCACTGACGATGAACCGCTCCATCGGGTCCAGTTTCTCCATCCCAGCCGGCTCAATGATCGTCCCGTCATTACTTGCCTTTGTCATATTCCTCACCTTCCTTGACCGCATTTTGTTCCCAATTTGGTACAAGCTCACTCACCACACACCAACCCCGTTACAACCCATCGGCATTGGACATCTCATCAATGCGGTCAGTATGATTGCATCAGCCTTGGTCGAGAGGAGGCGGGCCACAGTTATCAGTAGACATGATGAAGTTGATCAGGTCCATCCTGGTTGGATAGTGCCTATATCAGCACTCTGGCTTGTACTGCCACTGGCATTGCAAGGGGCCGCAGAGGCGTTACACTTCCCGGGTCAGGTGGCTTTATACTATCAAGAATTTCCAAAGGCACTAAAGAACACCTCCACTGGTATGGAGGCGCTGATCATTGCGATTGGTTATTACCTCAGCACAGCTTTTCTCAGCATCGTTCGGCACCTGACGACATGGCTTCCAGATGATTTAAACAGATCACGGTTGGAGAATGTATACTGGTTGATTGCTATCCTTGCCACAATCAACTTTGGTATTTACATCATATGCGCAAAATTCTACAAATACCAGAATTCTTCTGTTGACACTGATCAGAAAGTAGCTGTAACTGAGATATCATCTGCTAGTTAAGACTTAAGAGTGTTGATAGTAAGTAGTAAAATTAATGTACCGTTTATATATGGTTGTTAATAAATAATAATGGTATTATTAATTTATCAAAACAATGCTCTCTGTTGTTACACCTATATAAACACAACTGTGACATTGTAACAGAGATTAATACAATCAATAATAAAGAATCATTATGTCTCATCTTTTCTATTTTCCCTTTACTGAGGCTGTGCCTGAAGGGAGGGAGAAGGAATTGCTATGAACAGAGGTGGATGGTTCAGGGACAGTACTTGGAGTTGGTTGAGAAATAATGGATGATTATGTGCTTACTGACTTCATTTTTGACTTCCTGTTACAAAATAATGAGGTTTTTCTTAATCTAATTTCAATTTCAAACATTCGAACATTCACTTCTAAGTATTTCCAAATTTTCAAATTAATAGCATACATTTATATCAGTCAAACATAATTTTAAATAATCGGTTTCATATTTCACTTAAATGTTACATGTTTTATTGAAAAATATATTTAGATATTTCGTAAATTATTTTTAGTTATTAATTTCATATATTATTTTTGTGAAATGTTACAGTAGAGTTAGAGTGAGTTCCAATGAATTAGTTGATCTCGCAATAATTTTTAATACAAAAAAAAAATTAACATTACAAGAAATTTTAATTTTGTCCAAGAAAATTTGAAATATTCATTAAATATACAACATTGTTAGTATTTTGGTTTTTGCTAATTACTGACCATGACAAAACCAAACTTGTTGCACGCATTCTTAACATGAACTAATATTTTTCTTTTGAATAAAAAATAAAAAATAAGCATACAAAAATAAAACAAAATAAAATAAAAAACCAAGAGAACAATTCCTCGTTTAACATCCAAATGAGAATTACCTCTCGATCTCCACTTGACATCATTTTCTATACGCAAGAATATCAGTTCTTGACTTTAATATTACATATTTAAAGTTTCTAGCAAAATATCGGCAAATGCAAAAATATTGTCAATATAAGCATGTAGATAACAAACTTTGAAAAATTGCAATATTTGCTTTGTATTATGATTTTGTATTTAAATTTTATGTGTAATACGTACGGAGAAGTAACATATTATGATGCAATTATTGAGGACCTAGAATTAACCATAATAATAAAGTATTTAGTACGTTGTAATATTCGGAATGTATATTGAGCATATTTTGATTTTAGTTTCCTCCAAACTTTCAAGTAATAAGAGTAAATAATAGAGAAGAATGCATTATATATATAATAATAGAGGAGAATCACCTATATATAATGGTGAGAAATGATTCACAACATTGTTTTTCTTCTCATGCATTATTTACCTTCCAACTACTTATAGCACACCATTATACCGTTTTGGACAAAGTCTCATTCGAAGCCAGATTTAAACTGTCTAATTTGCATCAAAATTCACACAGACTTTTAGAATCAAGGATCTATTTAAATTTATTAAGAATTAAATAAGTTTGCATGAATCTCAATGTAAATCAGATGTTTAAATTTGATTTTGGATGAGATTTTGTCCAAAATTGTTTGGACAAAACTCAATCCCTTAATATTAATTAATTGCTCATGTTATTTTCATCATGCAAATTACTCCACAAATTTCTACATTAAAGTAAACTCCATGCTTTAAATTCACTAAAGTTCTTACAAAAAATAAAAATAAAATAACATGTCAAAAATTAAGATCTTTCATGTAATTAACGGTTCAGATGTTGTCCATCTATATACTAACATAAAATAATAAAACTCAGATCTAAAACATTTCATACAGTTTCTTATATAATTATTTTTGTCATATTCAATTATTCATGTAATTTTTCACAGCGGCCCTCTTACTTAAAAGCAGTATTGTAAAAAACGTTTGTTTAGACCGATTAATCGACTGATTAGTCATTGGTTGTGATCAAATCGTCATGGATTTTTTCAATTAATCGGCCGATTATTCTCGATCCAAACCGTTAAATATGAGATCTATATTAAAATGTACTTGGAGACCAAATTTCACATTATTTTAATTTATTTACTATTTATTAAGTCAATTTTAAAATTGCTACTTTTAATGATCCATAAATTGTTCACTGTTTATTAAAATCAATGATTTAAAACCGACTTAATAAATAGTAAAATATTCCAAAAAATATAAAATTTAGTCTCCAAGTATATAATATAGAGTTCACATCTAACAGTTTGGATTGACCGTTTGAACTTTAAAATTTGAAAAACCAATTGGTTGCAATACAATTCCGGAACAAACGTTTTGATATTAGTCTATATATATGTGTGTGGGCAAATATCAAAACGTTTGTTTCTAGGTCGTGGAATAAACGCTTCAGTTTTTACATTTTCAAAGATCAAATAGTCGATCCAACCCGTTCAACATTCAATCTATATTAAAATGTTCTTGGAGGCCAAATTTTATATTTTTTTAAAAAAATTTACTATTTATTAAACCAGTTTTAAAATCATTGTTTTTAATGATCTAGAAATTTTTCATTGTTAAAATCAACAATTTAAAATTGGCTTAATAAATTGTAAAAAATTCCAAAAAAAATAAAATTTGGTCTCCAAATACATTTTAATATAGAGATCACATCTAATGGTTTAGATTAACCATTGAAACTTTGAAATCAGAAAACTAATTAGTTGCATCATGGTTTTAGAACAAAAATAGAGATAGAGAGTGTGTGAGGCTAATATGGAGGGTTAATATGCAAATTGTACAGCCTTCTCGGCCAACAGGCTCGGATACCGAGCCTGTTATTTTGAATAATCGACCGTTAGAGCGGTCCGTTGAGGCATGTGGTTACTGGTTACGCAATTTGTTACAGCAAACAGCAGGGCTCCAGTTAAATGTGATGCAGTCACCTAAGCAGTATCTGAATAACTGGTTCTCCAGTTATTCAAGACTGGAGGGAGATGTATAGAATCACGCTGAACTTAATTATCTAAAAAAAACGAGTCAAATCAGAAAGGCATTCAAACCAGAAGCTTACGCATATATCTTCTATTAAATTTTACATTTTTTTATGTTTTTTTTACTATTTTAAAAATAATTAGAAAATCACTTGATATAAAAATTCGAAAGTAGTAGTTTTCCACTTATCTAAAAAAAATAGTTAAAAAATTATAAAAAAAATGTAAAATGTGGTCTTCAAATACATTTTTATATGGAGATTATGTTAAGGGATTCGAAACAACTATTTAGACTTTAAAAATGGAGATATTAATTCATAGTACAGACCAATTTGTGCATTGCAAAATATCGTAACCTCACTCTCTTTTATTTATATATATACTTTTTAATTTTATTCTTTATTTCTTTTTATGGCAGATATATAAATATGCATATATTAAATAACATGTTTGCATGAACTAATTCAATTCTAATCTTTTTTAGAATATCTTCCAATAAACAATTTATCTTTAAGGGTGCAATAATATTTTTTTTAAGTTATTAGAATTCCTTTGTCTATAAATTTTATTAAAAGAAGAATCGTATATTAATGCAAGTATATAATTGTTTTATTGAAAAATGGGAACAATTAGCCAGAAAATCATTGCTTGGTGTGCAATTTATGTTACCTAAAATTAGGCATGCCTTAATTTTTTTCATCTTCATTATATATATTTTTTTGTTTGGTTTGAATTATGAGATTTTAATGATTAGAAACACTAACTAGTAACAAAGCATGTATCATGGATTCAGTGTAGTCAAGTATGTTTCCTTAAGGGGAATTGCTATGGTTCCCCCACATTGCGCCATTCTTTCGTCTCGATTTTTTCTTTTTTGCTTACCAAAACCAGTATTTGCATACTTTTTATTACTTAATTTTATAGTAC
>CAXKVW010000842.1:0-32218 GCA_964058825.1 Carex arenaria
TACACGGATTTCTACTTAAAAGCCGTGTAGAAATCCAACTAGAGCTACACGGTTTTTTAATAAAAAATCCGTGTAGGAATATCAACATTCCTACACGGATTTTTAAATAAAAATCCGTGTAGAAAGGTTGCTGAACCGTTTTTTTTTTTTTTAAAGCTAGCCTCCACTTTTGCTAGCCAGTAATTATATATAATTAACCGTTTGGGCTCATTTTGCCAAAACTCATGGCTATGATCTACTCTAGCACGAAATTTCATACATACTAAGTTGTATTAGATCCAACATATCAAAAAGGAAGTTTGCATGTGATCCATGACATGATGTATCTTGGTTAAAGGTCTCCAACAATATTGCATCTCCAATAAAAAATACAAGGATCAACATATTAATTTGTGCATACATACATACATCATAGAGAATAAAAATTCTCAATTAAAATTTATACATAAAATTAATTGAATCTGTATGGCTTTTATACGAACCACTGAAAATCAATTTCGTAAGAAAAAAATTATTGCATCTTATATGAATTTATGGAGGGAGGGTGGCAAAGATGATAGTAACCAACCAAGGCGAAGATGACAGTAACCAACCAAAACCCTACAAAACTGAAAAGAAAAATAAAAGAGAAATAAGCAATAATAATTACACATGACCTAAATAAGCAATAATAAGTAACAGAAAATTAGATAACCTTAGCAAGATAGAGATGAGAAAATAACAACTTCAAATATCTCAGATTCCAGTTGTGCTACGAGCTGAAATCAGACCAATATTTTAATACAGAGATAGAGAGAGAGAGAGAGAGAGTATTATAAAATCAAAACGACGTTGGAGGGAAAAGGCCTTTTTATATAACCAAAACCCTAAAACTACCTTTCTACACGGATTTTTCACTATAAATCCGTGTAGCTCTCTAGCCTTTTTACATTGTTATTTAAAGAATAATCCGTGTACAATAATCCCTTCCTACACGGATTTTTTAATAAAAATCCGTGTAGCTCTCTATCCTTTCTACACTGTTATTTAAACAATAATCCGTGTACAATAACCCTTTCCTACATGGATTTTTTAATAAAAATCCGTGTAGCTCTCTCACCATTCCTACACGGATATTTAACTAAATATCCGTGTAGGAAATGTAAACTTCAAACGGCTTTTTTGAAACATTGTTTTTCAATGAAATATCCGTGTGGGATTCTTAGAGATATCATTGATCATTGGAAAAATCCTATTTGGTACACGGTTTTACATAAAACCGAGAAAATCCGTGTACAACTACAGTGTAGGAAGCGCCATTCTGTAGTAGTGGGGAGTTATGGATTTGAGGATTTTCAATAGCTCGCTACTGCTCAAATGGAGTTGGAAATGGATCAAGCCGGAAGAAAATCTCATCAAACTGTTACTGAGACACATGGAAATATCACATGATATAATGCCGGCACCAATAGCAAGCTTAATCACGGAGGCTAGGCAATTTTGGGGGATCTCAATCACCCGGATAGTGGGAAGGGGGACTACCATAAGCTTCTGGCATCATGATTGGGGTCTAGGCATTATAAGAACGAGATATGCAGAGCTTCACTCGTTTACATACACCGACAATCAGACACTGGAACAAATCATTAACTCTCAGGGATCGGAATTAACATTGAGACAACCTATCTCAGAAATAGCGGCAGAGCAGCAAATAGAACTCAAGTCACTAATGGTGCACACCACACTAGCACAGATCTGGCCTTAATTAAGGACAATATTAAGAAAAAAAAACAAAATTAAATTGTAATAATTGAAGGCCCGTTGAGCCCATTCTACATTCTCTACTGATAATGATTTTATTTTACTGAGCATCACCTATCTTTATAAGTGAATATAGAAAGCAATATATTACATGTGGCGATTTGCTTATATTGAGTTTTAGAAACTTTTTTACTGTGAATTTAAAAAAGAAATACATTGTGGGGGCTTTTGAAGCATCTTCGTAGTGTTCGGCTAGTATGAATAGACTTTAAATGACTAATTCAAATCGTTCAAACTGATTTACTTTATGAGTGATGCATGCAATTTTTTTTTATTTTTTGGAGTTATTTGAGTATCAAGTCAAGTAGTAAAAAATGTTGAAAAATACATGCATTAAAATTAACTTAAAAACTACCACATTTGACCGCTTGACTTGATATTAAATAAATTCAAAAAATTATAAATTTTACATGTAAATGCACATCTAATGAAGTAGATAGGTTTAAATGATTGACTGTTTGAAATCAATTCGATAGATTTTGGAGTTAGTATTATATATAGACTGAAATGACACTAATGTCATACGACCTTACTTGAACAGGATCTGTTCTATAGGATCGTACTACTGTCTCGTTGAGAGTAAAGTAGACAGGCACCAAAGTCTGGTTGATGAACCACGACCACTGGATCAGAGCGTGATTAACGGCCCTGATCCCTCTGATAGAGAGATCTTGTGGCTGTAGAGGATCGTTCTCAGCCGGCCTTGGTCTGCTGGGATGGTCCAGTGGTTGTCTGACAGACTCCCTTCCAAATAATATGAAAGCATATTTAGAAGTTTGACCTGAACAATTTAAAAACTAAATATTTTTTTTTTATCAAATAACCCTTTATTTACCTTCTAAAGTTACTTGGATAATTCTTAAAATGTTATCTACTTCAATGAGCACAATTTAACAAAGAACAGAGTATATTGTATTACTAAAAGATAATTTGAATTAGTTAAAGTGTAGAATTAGAGTAGAACTTATCGGAATAACTTCGAACGACGAATCCAAACTGTTGAAATCTTTCTACCTTATGAGTGATGCGTCCACATGTGAAAATTTTAAACTTTTGAATTAATTTAGTATAAAGTCAAGTGGTCAAAAGACTTCCAAAAAATAAATGCATTAAAATTAATTTAAAAACCTTCTAATTTTGACCACTTGACTTTATACTAAATTAATTCGAAACTTTAAAATTTTCACATGTAGACACATCACTCATAAGGTAGAAGAATTTTAATGGTTTGAATTCGTCCTTCGAAGTTAATCCGATATGTTTTAGAATTAATAGTACAAAAGAGTTTGATACTCCTAGGAGCACCTAGTTCTACTCGTAGAATTAACCTTAATGGGTATGGTCCGGAAAAACTTTTACCCTATCCAGACTAGACCATTTAATTTTAAGGTCATAAACCCATGCACTCTGTATTGACTTCATATTTCTGCAAAATGATTATATATTATATTAGGGAGTATGTAATTTTATTTATGCGTGCAATTGTCAACGGGAGCTCAAAGCGTGAACTTTAATTAGCCCTAATCAGTTCAATGTTCTTCAACAAAACAATTAAGGAGGCCTTGCAATAAAAATTGCTGTTGTTTTTTTACTTAATGCAATTAATGCAATTAATCGGTAATTATTATTAAATGAGTACCAAGAAAATATTTTTGGAACCTCTTACTTAAATAAAAAAAATAGTAATGAAAAGCATCAAACACTACTGCCCCAGAGGATCAAGCTAGGGTTTTAATGAAGGAGCAGGTGTACCGCAAAGGATTCCTGTCTCCCGGTACGCAGCAACCTTGTAGGTATAATCAAGGTATTCCCTCTTGGATCACATGAAGTTGACTAAGCCTGATGATTTACAAAACAAAACAAACAGAAATTAAGTTGACTATTTGATATATTGATTAACTAATTAATTAGATTGATATCTTGCCAGTGCTTTAATTTATATCTCATCAGAAAATTTCCTTTTATATATACCTCCACTATTCATCCATAACGTACGTTAATCCATCAAAACCCTTTATAATTAAGATGATCGATCGACTATTCGACTTTCTAGATGCAATCGCATTGACTTTAATTTCAGGATTTAATATTTCTTTTAATTTATTTTTATCAAAAGTCAATGAACATCACTACCAGAAAAGTCTATGCTTACCAATAGGGAATATATAGTAACCTGTTGATCACTACTCTCTCTCTAGTGATGTGGCTGTGGCACCTCTTAATTAATTAAATAGATTGATTGATTACCTCCTCCTCTTTTTCTTCTTCTCTTATGTGGCACCTATATCTGTTTCATAGTCTCCTGTAAGTAGGGTTGCAAACAGATTGGATAATATCCGACCGTATCCGGATCCGTATCCAAAAATTTGATACGGATATCCGATATCCGAATATCCATGCGGATACGGATACAAATATGGTTTTGAATTTTAATTATCTGTATCCAAATAGTAGATATATACCATATATTTAATATATATTATGAAAATATTTATGTATATATTTACGGATATCCGATATCCGATCTGTATCTGCACGTATCCGTCTAATATCCGATCCGTATCTGTATTCGAAAAATAAAAGCAGATACGTATATTGTTTTACCACTATCCGATCCGTTTGCACGCTATCTGTAAGGCCCTCTCTTCAACCTCTTTGTTCAATTATCCTTTTTTTTTTTTATTATTGAAGTTCAATTAAAAATTGTATACACTTAATCTGCACGAATCTTTAAATTATTAGAGCCAATCATGATACAGATTGAACAACTTTGACCTAGCATCAGACTGCCCCAATTCCTTCCCTGCACCTCCGATTACCATCATAGGAACTACTCGACTTGATAGTTGTTCCGCAAGAGGGATCAAGCCTTTTTATGCTTTCTTAAATCTCTAATAAATTCTTTAGTCGCTTAATTCTTTTGAACATCGAATTCTTAGTAAAATTAAGATTCCCTCCTTTAAACTCCTTTTGTGCGAAATTTTAATTCATGTGCAAACCTTAAGGCATCTCTACTCCAGAATTAAGCCTCGTTTTTCTACATATTAAGACAACTAAACATGACCACAGATTAAGATTTAACCCTACCTTTGTTGTAGAACGGTCCTAGGGCAAAATAAGATATAGTAGAAAGGCTGTTAAGCACTTTCTATAAATTGAAATTTTATATTTGTATCCTTCAAAATTTTAAATTTTTGTAATAAAAATATTTCTAGTAATTTTTTTTATAAAATGAAATTACACGACACTTATTTCATGCAGCTCTTCCAATCTTAATTTTTTTTTTGTTCCACCTATGAACGGAACAACTCCGATAACTATAAAGAGATATTAGTCATGCAACAACTCTAGTGAAGAGAAAGCAATAATGGAAGTCATTACGGTTTAACACAGAACAGAATGATGAGTTCTTGAATCTTAATTAGTTTCTATTTAAAGTGATTAGAGTCAAGTTTTAGACCAATCTTTCACATTTGTTATCCATTTTGATTAAATATAATCTGTATGTTAATTTGATAGATTGAAAACAATAAATATATAACATTGACAATAGTAATTAGAAATCAGAAAAAAATGATAAAAAAAATTGTGGAGCAGAGCAGCCAACTTTTAGAGCTACAAACTATTATCAATAGTGGTAATAACATCGGCTATATATGATTTTTTAGCAATATTAATTTGTGCACACTTTCTCCACAATTCAGAGTGCTGAGGCCTCAAAGAGAAATATATATATGTTACAACTATTGCACAACTTTCAGCTAATTTTAAAAAGTACTAAATTAGTTACAGTATTCCTCCAGGTAAAAATATAAAGTGAGTTGACACCGTGTCTGTAAAATACTTACTGGTTTATAATTAATCAGTACAAACTATTTGGCACGATGTTTGTTAACACCTATTCAAAATATTTTTAAGAAACAACACTGACTCATGCGAGAGCAAAGAGGCAGTTTGAAGAAAAACTACCTAATTGCTAGATAAATATATACATCTATTTTATATTATACTTGTTTACTATTGTTGTTTAGATTCTTATTTATATGATTAAATTCCTTTCTTATATTTATTTTGTTCTGTTCTTGTTGGTGTCATTAACTCTGTATTATATTATTTTTTCAAATATATTTGTTTGTAGGTAATTGACTAGCAACCTTATAAAAAAAAAAAAAAAAAAACTTGTAGTTAACATCTGCAGTAGTTGAAGTACTCCAATAATTAATTCACGAATCCCCCCTCTATATCTAGGGGAATATATAGAACTGGAACATTTGTAATATTATTTTATATTTGGAAAAAGATAAAAAGTATCTTGGATGATTGTATAAATTCAAATTATGTCTTCATCAGAGGCAATGGTGAGAAGGATTTTGGAATTTTGATGTTTGATATCGGTCTCAATTTGGAAATAAGTGTCGTATTGAGTTTTGACTTGTATGTATTGGAATTAAAAACCAGTTAAATTATTACATAGCTAAAAATTACCATGAAACACATAATCAACAAATTAAGGACGGATGAGTAATTGACTGCTCTCCAATAATTTAACAGAACACAAAACTTACAGCGAAATAAAGCGCTCTCAGAAACAAAACCACAACAAAAAGGGAAAACAAAAAAGCTCCAAAATACAAGATGGATACTGATCAATTGATCAAAACCTAAAAGAAGAAAAAGGAAGAAAGAAAAAAGTCATACCGCTCTATATATACTATTAGTTAATTAGACTAAAAAAAATTCTTATCGATCGATCTAAATTATGCAATCGACTGCAATTGGACCTATACCCATAAAATCAAAGGTGTGTCCAACATTTGAACACTCTGCCACCTCTTGATCTTCGTCAGAGGAGGCCGGTTCGTTCAGGTCGAAGCACAATTCCTTCTTCGCCTCGATTTGTTTCTTCCCTACAAGGCCATGAGCAAGCCCGAGGGGACGGTGCCGCCTCATGTGGCCACCGAGTGCTTGTCCGATGGCAAATTCGAGTCCACAAATTGGGCATTCGTGCATCCTTGGTTTGTTTGTCCCGTCTTCGCCTGCCAACCTCGGCTTTTTGTGACTAGCACGGTGTCCACCTAGTGCCTGAAAGGATGAGAATTGTTTATTACAAGTTTTGCACTCAAACACCCGTCCTTGTTCAGAGCGGTTACGCATCATCGTGTCATTGTTGCTGTGCGATAGAAAGACTAACATCTTAGCCATGTCAATGTTGTTTGCTTCGGTGAAGATGGTTTCTTGGAAAAGCCTTTTCATGTTTATATATATATGTTGAAGAAATTCAATAAGGCAACTGATGATCAGAAAGAAGAAAGAAATATATATGGAGAATGCTGTGATCGATCGAGAGGGTTTAAAAAGTATTTGATTAATTAGCTTGAAGATTAGCTAGATTGAATGAGGATGGAGTTGGAAAGAGGAGTTGGGTACTTATAGATTTATAGCAAGGGTTGTCCCATTCAAAGGAACGTAATTAATATATAACAAAATATTTTAATAGCAATTTGACTTTGCTAATTAAGAATTTGGCTTTTGGGGTGGCATAATTGAGGCCACTTGTATTTTATTTTAGATCGAGAGTGGTTTTTCATCTCAACGAAAAAATGGTTATCCAAAATGAGCTCAAATGATTGGAAGGCCCTACAGATGTAGAGTTTTAGACATTTACTATCACAATATTGAAACACTTTATATTTTGCAAATGATATTCCTGATATATATATATACTAGTTTAAAATTTAAATGAAGTTGATATATGCTTTACTAAGCTAGAACAGTTTTTTGTTTTTTGTTTTTGTTTTATTGACGCAACTTTTCGCAAAAGGGGAGCGAATTAAGGGGTTCCAATTTCCATTCTCTATATACTTTGGCGTGGACCATTTTATCCGCGTCTATATTGACACGCTCGCTCGGTTAAAATTGACGAAACGGTTTATAATTTTAATTTTACGCACAAATCTCAACACAAATCATACGGTTTATTTTTTGGAAGTACCTTTATACCCAACTATTTTGAAGATTCAATACATTCTTGTAATTCAAATGAGTTTTTAAATAATTGTTAACTATTTTTTAGAAATTAAGGCCTCTAAAGTTTCTAACTCTCATATTCTTGAAATTATTTTAGAGTTTCTATTAAGCGACGTCAGCAATAAATTAAAAATGATAATTAATCCGATCGAGCTAATCATTTGATCTGCATGGAGTTTAGAAACAGTTTCATAATATGAAACTTTACTGTATAGTTTCTAAATAATATATAAGAAACTCTCCCACATCAAATTAGAAACTCTAATAGTTTCAGGAATGTAGATGCTCTAAAAGAACAGTGAAAAGAGAAATTTCTCTCCTACACTGCAGATATGCAATCACATGCGTAATTAATTTCTACTTTCTTGTAGTAAGAAATTAATAATGTTATGGTAAGACCTTACCAATATTAGTTATAAATAATGTGTTATTTTGTGTAATGTCGTTGTAATAAATAACGTGTTATTTTGTGTATAATGTCATTGTAATAAATAATATGTTATTTTGTTTTTTCATTTTCTATTTTTTTTTTAATTATCTAATTGTTATTGGAAGTGTATTAATTAGTTTGAATTTGTTAGTTGTTAATTTATCGTATTAAAATTTGCTGGAATGAATAAAATTCACGAAACTCTGAAAATCCGACTGCCTAAAAAAAATACAATTTGGATGCTTTTTAACTTTAATTAGTTATAGTTACATATTAAAAAAATTCCAACCTGACAGGTATTAATGATATTGGATATCTAAGATCCTACCAGATCCGACCCGTTTAACACAGATGGACAGATAGAATAGATATTCGGTTGCATAAAATAAAGCACAACTAATTATAACAACACAAATAAATTTGCACTCGATCCATTGGTCTACAGAAAATCATCAAGTAAGGTAAGCAGGCGCGGTGGCCCGAAGCAGGAAGCAGCTATATATATATATATTTTGTACTTTTCTTTGCATAATTAATTTCCTTTCTTATATTTTTATAGTCTTCCAAAGCTGAATTGAATTACCTGTTATTTCATTTCTTTCTTGATATTTTATAATTGCGCTTCCTGTACGTTTTCAGTTCAAGAAGCCCAATTCAATAATTCAATAATTCAATAATTTAATAATAAAAAAAATTAATATAACCAACAAATTGTTTCAAGTGACCCAGCAGAGTGATGCCCCAAAATCGTAAGCAGTGACGGTTTTAATTTGGTGTTTATGAGTTCGAGAGATCATTTTAATTTCTCCAATTTGTTTTACTACGTCAGATTTTTGTATTTCTTTTTCCTTTTTGTTAAGTATATACGGACATCTGGTGCTCCAATCTCTATCTCCATCATGTTTCTTTTTTCTACATATATACAACTTTATGCTATTCATGCCCCAATTAATGGTATCGATCGGAACTATATTTGCAATCTAAATTGAACATACTGTCCATCTGCCGCTTCGTTTAATTTAAGAATATTTAATCAAAATATATATTAAAGTTTTTATATCGGCTGTTCACTTAAACATAAATTATTACTAAAAGTTGGAAGATTTTTTTTTTTTTTTTTTTTTTATCAGACTTGATTGACACAATGAATTGGCGGAATAAAGATTTTAGTCTACATTTAAACCATCAAATTAATGTGAATTACAGTGAGAACAATTTGAGATGACATAAATCTAACTATTTGTCAATTTAAATTAAAACTACCTATTTAGATGATTTAACTTGTTTCATTTGATTAAGTAGTATAATGTTCCTGAGTGTGTACACATCATAAAATTGATTTTATTTTTACATGGTTCATCACTATTATAAAAAAAAAAATACAATCCAGGTCAATAGAAATATTGGGGAACAAGTATGGAATAATTTTTCAACAAATGTTAATTAATTAACAGATCTCTTAAATCAAAATTACATTGTAGTTATTTTGCAAAAGTTTTGCAACTATAACAGTGTTGAGGTACGGTGGCTTTGTTAATTAATTTGATTTAGCCAATTTGTTTGGGGAACAAAGTATGTGTGTCGACAAGTAAAATGTAAAGATATATTGATATTAACAATGTAGTTTTGGCTTCACGTATGCAGCACACTGGCAATATATAGAGTGAAAACAGCAATGCATTATGCATATGATTTGTGCAGTGTATAAATTAAGTTAAAAGTATTCTGTCAATTAATATGTTTACCCAATTAAATCATCAAGTACGTTTTGAGTAGAATAGTTGGGGGGGGGGGGGGGGGGGACAGAGATCACCTGCCCCCCGGGGGGCAGGATTTTCCTGCTCCCAGTGAGACTGACAAGTGGGTCCAGACGGGTTTATAAATTTAGATATTGGTTTTTAGTTTTGGTGTGGCCCACGTTTCAGTGACTCAGAGGCAGGAAAATCCTGCTCCCTGGGGGGCAGAGAATTCAATCCCGGGGGGGGGGGGGGGGGGGGGGGGGGGTGAAATAGCATTAGCATTTGTAGAGAAGAGAAATTGAAACAGCTTCGAATCGCTACTACATGACATCCCTTTCGTGCTTACCACGGGGCTGTTGCAAGTGTGCAATTAAGTGCAATTTCTTTTGTCTGTTTATTTACTAACATATATATACATATATGTCGCTCTCTCCACGTATGACTCTGCTTTTAATATTAATTTGGATTGATTATGACACAGATTGTTTTATCCTTACTTACCTTACTAATTTTGATGATTCTTTCAGATCCGGAATCCGGATCCAATGCAACTCTTTTCTACATATTTTGTGTGCATAATTAATTAGTTAAAATTAAAACATGTATACTACCAATGTTGTTAAGTGCAGTTTTGTTCATGCATGCGGAAGGCCACTGCATACCGCATATGTGGTATGCGGCCGCATATGCGGATTTTCATGCGGACCTATATAAGCGGATTTTAAAATGAGAATTCAGATATATATTTATATGCGTGCATTTTATGCTACATGTATATGTATATGTATATGTAGTATATGATAAATTTCCCTTAAATATATATCTATAGTATATATATAGAGCTCCTTCTATGTAGCATATATATTCACATGAAAGTCCAGCGTTAACCGTATAATAAATAAATGTCCAACAGTTGCTTTAATTTGAAGTCCTTTGTAGCTAATCGCCAATAATGGGCCATAATTTAGCTGCTCAAATCCTTCGGCCCAAATTAGTAATAAAATAATATAAATACTGAATTCACGTGAATTTCACCCAAAGCGTCCGTCTGGACTCTGGAGTAACCGGTATATTTGTTCTTCTTTAGTCCCAACTCTTAAAAATGAAAGAACGAAGCTTTTTGCAAGCCTATAAAAGAAGCCGCATGGACTATGAGAAGCTTGACTTAACTGGATTTGTGTCCGGTTGAGTATAAAGAATTGGGTTCGGGTTTTACTGCACATCCGATCCTTTTTTTTTATTAATAATAATAATTTTTTAAATTAATTAAAATAAACATTTGTATGGACTACATGATATAATGTGGTCTACTGGTCTGTATGGCAATATGCGGTTGCTTATGTGGACTACTGTATATGCAGAACTGCATATATAGGACTACATGAAAATTTTCATGTAGTTTTCAATTGCAAACGCATATGCGGCCGCATTTAACAACACTGTATACTACTAGTATAGCTAGTACTGTGTACCACATTGCTTGTTTATTAAAATTTAACATGCTAACATGCATACTCCAAGTACACATATATCTTGTTATATTGATGGCTTATTTTTAAGTAGCTACAATTACATGTTCACTATGCAGGTTAATATATGACTTTGAAAATAATAATCCATCTGATGGTTCAACATATATGCATTTCATTAGTTCAACACAGAAACAAACAAATTATTTGCATAATTAAAACTTCAACTGAAAAAAAAAAACAATACATTAGATATTGATTTATAGGAATTATCTGATTTCATATAATAATCTTGATATTGAAATTTTGTTTCAATCGGCTTGTAAATATCAATTCTATGCTTTGGTGCTCGTTAAAATGAAACGGAAGCACTCCTGATTTTTACATTTTGAGAATTTGATTTTTCTCCCTGCACTATAAATTTTTAAATATTACCATATACATTTAAAATTAAAATTAGACACACACGAGTCTTAAAAATAGAGGGATTTGAAATGACTTTTTAGTTGTCATAAATCAAATTAAATAAGATTTATGTGGATATTCATTTTGTAATTTAGTATCTGAACTTGTTTTCAAAAGATCATCGATGTATCGATCTTAATTAGGTTACAGTACTAGACTGAAATTGTGCGCAGTTCAAAATGTCAAATTTGGGTGGCCGATAGCATTTAAATACAAATCATTAATTTTGCAGATTGAAAAGCAAGCGTGTGAATGAGCATATGCATGTATCTTCAAACCGCAGCAAATCAATCAAACACTAAATTAATTAATTAATTAAAAAGCTAGCACACAAATTACGTTTTGTCTTGTCTACAACCGGCTGCTGTTTTCTTCATAGCCTAATTTATTATAAGTCGGAAGCATGACATATATACGTACTTAATTTCTCTAATATTTGTTTTAATATAAAAGGAAAACTTAATTATACTAATGCATGGTTCATTAACCATTTACAAAATAATTATTAATTTCATTATTTTTCAAACTATCTGGAGCTAGCTTTTATATTTAATATGTTTCTAAACCATTTCCATACTACTTCCAAATTGCTTCCTTGTAATCATAGAGCTTAAACACAATTAAGATACTAAATCACTTGTATACAACGCACATACTAAGTTCTTATATATCAAAAAAAAAAAAAAAAAAAGCAGAATACTTCCAAATTGCTAAATTTCTATAATTTTATATTCCCCACGAACATTTGCTAAACTGAAAATAAAAGACGAAAAAGAAGATTGAAAAGGGCTAAAGCAAATATATATATACCCGAATTCATATCACCTTAATTAATTATGTACCTAGGTCATTCAATTCTTTGAGTTTTAATCCGGTCCGTTTGTTATATATTGACGTACATGCATGAATCTTAAAGAGTCCCGTGCATATATATAATATAGGCTTAGGCCGGATCGACTGACTTAGATTCAGATCAAATGGTCCAGATTCAAACTCAATATATAATAAAGTAATTAATTAATACAGATGATCGATCCGGACTCAAATTAAGATACCCTGATCAATTGGTTTATCCATCATAATTCAGAACATAAAATTAATTAATCATTGATGTGGGTGCTGTGACGCATGCAATTGAAATATGAAGTTAACTTCCATCCAAAAGCAAACTATAAAAAACAAGGCAAGTGTTCATTAATTATTAATCCAAAAACATGCAAAGTGATGCATGTTCATTGTTTGCTGAGTAAGAAGCTAATTAATTAATATGATGGGCGATTGGGCGCCAGTTTCCACATACATAAAATTAATTAACTTTTTTATAAACTAAGTAGAGATATTATTGTAGTTGTCTTGCTTTGTGATAGGCTTAATTAAGATTATTATACACTGTTTGACTTTTTTTTTTAAATTTTATACACTGTTTTGATACAATGCCATAAAAGTATTCTTTATATATATATATATATATATATATATGAGATGGACTTGGCTAAGCCATGGTGCAAATGTGTTTGGTGAGCCATGACACAATATCTACATTTTCAAAGTTCAAATAGCCGATCCAAACCGCTCAAAATGTTCTCCATATTGAAATGTGCTTGGAGACCAAATTTTACATTTTTTGGAATTTTTTTACTATTTATTAAGCCACTTTGAAAATCGCTGATCCGATGGTCCAGAAATTTTTACTGTTTACGTTGGATCAGCGATTTCAAAGTGGCTTAATAAATAGTAAAAAAATTTCAAAAAATGTAAAATTTGGTCTCCAAGCACATTTCAATATGGAGAACATTTTGAGCGGTTCGGATCGGCCATTTGAACTTTGGAAATGAAGATATGACGTGGAGTACAAACGCATTTTACACCATGGCTCACCCTAGTCCATCTCTCTCTATATATATATATATTTGAGAAGTGTCAAGTTTGTGAGAAGCGGTCAATTGCAAATAAATATTAATATACAATTAATCTTATATGTGTATGTTTTAGAAAAATTATAGGGATGTAAATTTAATTGAACTAAAAAAAGATTCGACCAAATCTACATTTTTTACATTTTTCGTAGCTTTGGATTATATATTTATGAGACTATTATAAAATGCATTTGAGATTGTGCATATATATATATGTGAATGTATTGTGATTAAATTGGATTTGATTCGGAATATGGATTTGTGATTTGTCTCGCAAACAGATGCATGTACTATAGAAAAATTGAAATTTTAATAATGATAGGCTAGCAGATTGAATACAACATTAAACTATGCAAAAGAAATTCGATAGAGAATCACAAAATATAATAATTAATTCATACTTTAAAGTAGGTGGATCCGGCACAATAACGAAGTAGTCATCAAAAGCATTAAATACATATTAGTTTTTATAATTCAATAAAAAAAAATATAAACGGTTAGGTTGTACAATAGTCTTTTTTTTTTAAATCTTCGCGGGAAGTCATGAGCTTTTTTTTTTTTTTTTTTTTTTGAAAATCTTTACTGAGACTACAACTTCTAAAACTACAAAGTCATGAGAGAAAATCAAATTTTTACCGTTTAACTAATATTTTTAAAACTTTTTCCTACCCAACTGTGCTACATCGCCTTAAATACAATCATCATATATAGTCCACAAAGAAAATTATATGTGAACAACAACAGTACAAGTAATGCGGCATGGCTAAGAATATACAAAATTAAACACCTTTTTATGTATAGATTATGAATTAGCTGCAACTCATTAGGCAATTAATATACTGTTAATTTAATTAGTAGAATGAGCAATTGCAAACTTATAATGCTTATTAAAGTAATTAAATACATCCATGAAAATAGGTTTCACTTATTGTTGACTTATGAATTACCTAAATAACAACATCAAATGGTGCAACATGCATGAAATCTTGATAGTGCTATGATAATGCATGAAATCTTGATAGTGCTATAATATATTTTGGCCCAATTCTAAACATAGAAATTAAGTTCAAAATTGACATGAGAGTTTTAAAATGTAAATGGACAATCTGAAAGAATTCATGATTTTAAAAGTAGATTGTTTTTAAACCAGGAATTGACTTCTAAATCACAACACTGATATGTTTACCATTTGCAAAAACATAAGACGATATCGCATATCGTTTATTCAATTTTCGGAATTTAAATAAGAGGGTTTAAATAAAAGGTCATGAATTTAAAAAAAAAAAAAATCAAACAAGGTTTAAAAAAAATGCTATCAAATTCTCATACGAAATAGAGAACTATTATATATCGACAATAGCTATTAATAGTTCTTTTATTTGGATGTGCATTTCAAAATGCATGTTTAGTTATATACTAAACTACAACTTTTGTATGACTTGTTTTAAATCAAAATAAATATTATTTTGAATCATACTAAATATCATGATTCTAAATAGCTCTATAGTGCTTCGGACCTTAACAACTATAGCACTATATGTTGTTTTTGACATTATAGCTAGCTATAGCTATTTTTTTAGCCTTTTCGCGATAATTGCTATTTAAAACCATGATAAATGCTATATGAAAAATACTTGTTTAACACTTTTTAAAAAAATTAAGGAATGAAGATTATAAATATAATACATATATTATTACTATTTATTATCTGTATTTTTTTTATCACCTACCATGCTGATAAATGATGAAAGAATAGTTTTGGAACCTTTGACTCTCACAACAAAACTTAAACAACTATTGAATAAAAAAATGTCATTGGAAAAATGCGACGACGACTACGATTTTCTACATCTTGAAGCAATCCTACGCGGAAAACCGATTACTTTAATTTTGTACTTTTTATAATTTAAAATTTTATGATGTCATCATTTAAAGAGCAATTACGACCAAAATAAAATAAATGGTTTCTCTAAAAGCACTTAGATCCTTCGTGGAAAATACAGATAATTAATATCGCTTGAGGTAAAAGTAGAATATTCTTTGAAGATTCTGAATATTAATTAATAATTATTCATGTTTGCATCACCCATTTAATTAGCATCTTTGAATCGTTTCAACTTTCAAGAGTTCGAATTGAGATCCAGTGTAATGAGATTTGTCTTACAATATATCCTTCTTTTAAGCTGGCCAATTTCAAAGTCTCCTTAATTTATTAGGCCCGAAAAATAAAACTAATTTGTCCTTAAACATCATCAAAATATGTCAAAGTTGTTCCATAAATTAATGTTTGCATCAAATTGATCCTTTAAAATTTCAAAAAGAAATTAAATTGGTAGGATTAGTTTAAAAAAAATACTAAATAACCAACTTAATTAAAATGGAACAGTTCGTTTTTTTAAAAACCAAACTTTTTTTTGAAAGTTCAATAGCAGATTTAATGTAACAAAAACAAAGATTATGGATCATTTTTTTTAAATATTCAACGATCAATTTAATACAAAAAAAAAAAAGTTTAGGATTTAGAAAATAATATTAGTTTTTAAAAACTAAAACTTGGAACTTTTCATTGTTTGATTCAACGAACGAGCATCGATCGAAAGTATTACTAATTAATATTCACATCGAAATATATATGTGAAATTAATTTAAACTGTGGCTAGAGACCACAGGTTATGTGGCGTCACACAATTAATTGGTAATTTGGTACCCGTATTTTCTGACCAAACTACTAAAAATTAATATTGCTCAAATAAAATAAAACTGCTGAAGTAATCAAACCAATAATTGGTCCATTAGAAAGGGGAACTCTGAAATATAATAGAATATTGCATGTCACAAGAATGAGAGAATATTCGCGAAGGTAAATAGTGTCTATTCGCGGAGATATACTGACAAAATGGTGCTTTTCTATTAGCGACGGAGTATCTTCAGAGTATACTGATAGAATCTATCGTAGATAGTGTCTCCATTCTTGTATAGTTAATAGTCCTCCAACGATATTCATCTACTTCCACATATATCTAACTACAAAAATAATAATGTTTGTATATAATTTTTAACATATAATAATGTTTATTTAAAAATATAATGAAGGTCCATACAAGCTTTCTCCAAGTGAGGTTGTTATTTATTGAACTATTTGTATGCAAATTTTGAATACCTAAATTAATTGTTTGAGTACAATATGGATCTAGTTATATCCTAATAGACACTGAATAAGATATATATAAGTAGGTAAACTGTTTGCTAAGTATTAATTATTAAACCATATGATGTTGCATTACTTTATAAGCTAGCTAGCTCACCTTGAAATTTTTTTTAGGGGTTGATTTCGGTTGCAGGTTTCCACATATCTTCTATATTAATTTAGGACACGGATCATTGTCCCCGCACTACCATCTCTCAATATCCCCCACTAAAAGACAAAAAAATTAGTTATCAATAATTTGATGATTTAAATTTTTTACAGTATTTAATTTCAATCTTTAGTGTATTTACCATGCATCGATCTAGTATTTAACTTCGTTCATTGTAGTATTAATCATCGGCGTCCAACAGCGAAAAATGTTGTCCCCGCACCACCATCCCTCATATCCCCCCACTAAAAGACAAAAAAAAAAGGTTCCGACTCTTTTAAGTATTTAAATTTCCTGCAGTATTTAACATCTATCTATAGTGTATTTATAGTGCATTAAATAAGTATTTAACTCTATTCATTGGAGTATTAACCATCTGTCAAACATTGACACAATCTTTGTCCCCGCACATCTCCGCACTAAAAGACAAAAAAATAGTTTATGACATTTGATGGTTTAAATTTTTTGCAGTATTTAACTTCAATCTTTAGTATATTAGTAGTGCATCGAACAAGTATTTAACTTCATTCATTGGAGTATTAACCGTCTGCGTCCAACAATGACACAATCTTTGTCTCCGCAAAAAATGACAAAATAATTTGGTATCGTCCCCGCACATCAGTATTTAACTTTAGGAATGTTAGTATTTAACAATATGAACGTTAGTATTTATCTTTAAAGCCAAAAGTATTAATCTCTAAAATTATAACTTTATACACATCAGTATTTAACTTGAGGAATGTTAGTATTTAACTTTAGAAACGTTAGTATTTAATATTATGAATGTTAGTATTTATCTAATGAAATGACAAAAGAAAAAATGTAATATTTATTCAGATTAAGGAAAGATATCAAATTTAATTAAGGTAGATAATTTATGTGGGGAATGATGCTAATTATGGTAGTTAATTAATATGGAGAAAGTATGGGGATAGAAATGGAATGTGGAGAGGATGTTAATTAAGGTAGTTAATTAATGTGGGGAGGGTATGGGGATAGTGGGGAGATAGAAGTAGGAGATAGAAATAATTATTCATTAATTTAAAGAATGCAAACAGCAGTTTGTCTTGCTTGGTTCTTTTATATTTTGGTTATGTCTACAACATGAGCACATTTGGCAACATAATCAACTATTAAAATCATACTTGATTATTGAATTGTTTACAAGAGAAATAAAACATGAAATAGCATGTTGATTTCTTCACATGTGGTATACTGATAGCAAGCCAATATAGCTTATTTTATAGGTTAAATTATAAAAATGATAGAAACAACAAATATAAGTAGAATATGAACTATCTTTTGTCAGAAGGTTTTTTTATGACAACTTGGTTTTTAAAGCTTACATTCGTACTCTCAATTTTTTTTTTTTAACAAAATCATGAAATAATGACATTTTTTTAAGATAAAAGATGAAATTTAAGTTCCTAAACATATATAATCCGACTAATTTGTTATAAAAAAAACAACAATGTTAAGTGATAAAAAAAATATACTTAACCCTAAGGTGGCAACGAGCTACTAAAGAGTGAGCTAGACGTAGCTCATAATTAACTTGTTTGAAGACCAAAATGAGCAAGTTTGATTGTAGGTCTCGAGTTGAAACTATAGCTCAAGATTGACTCGTGACTAGCCATGCTGAGCTGAACTGACTCGTTACAAGCTTGGTACACATTAGATATGGATTCAATAATTGATAGTTTGAGTTTTAATTCTCCTAATCAAAACAATTAACATTTTATAAAATCAATCTTACTCTTCTATATCCCTATATGAATGAACTTAGTTGCTTAATTCATAAAAATTCATAAACAATTAACATTTTACAAATTCATAAAAATGAACTTAGTTGCTTAATTAATCTATACAAACATAGTTCATACCAAAATACAAAATTCCAAATTCCTACAAACATGGTTCACACAATAAATTCATACATACCAAATAAAATAAATACATACAAATTAACTTAATTAGTTCACTTAATTAATTCACACATAGTCCATACAAAATTACTAATAAAATTAACCACAATCCAAAGGGTAATTCCATAACACTGGCTATAACATCTATAGACCATATATTTTCCATCTTGAAGTAAATGGATCTAATTAAGTCATTAAACTATTAAACTACGTACGTATATTCAATAGCTCGGCAATGAACCGAGTTGGCTCATGTTAAACCAAGTCTAACTCAAACTCGTTATTTCTGGCTCATTTTAGTCAAATCCACCAACAAATAAGTTATTTGAGAAACGAGCTATACCAAATTAAAAGACCACAATCCACGGACTTTTTTACCAGTCCTACTTAACCCCAATAATATTTGAGTTAGTATCCTCGGCATTAATTATCTCATATTTGGGTTTAGAATTATGGCATCCGATCAGAATTCAAATCAGGTTGGTCCATACCAGTAATTAATGCACCGAATCTATCTAATATTTGAGCCATTATTGATCAAATAGTCCAGAATTATTCTACAAAAATTTTAAATTTGAGTTACTGCCGACGATATGAATTCGATAACATTACTTATTTATATTGCTGAATATTATTAAAATTTTCTCAAGTTAAAAATGATAGCGAGAGACATGAAGTGCTACCTTAATATTTGCGGTGTTAGTGTGGGGCCCATGTAAATTTGATAATGTCTATAATCTATATGGTGTCGACATGCTGCAACATACATAAATAATTAAGAAAAAAAAAGATGAAGTGATCAGTGACATCATATTGTGCAAATTGCTTTTGTTAATTGCTAAGTTGTGTTGTTAATTGCTTTAACCTCCCACATAATTATGTACTTAAGAGATTCGTCTATTGCAAAGCCTATTGGATTGCCAGAGTCAAAAGATTAATTATTTTACGCAACATTAATTCTTTCGGTAGGAGGTTGCATGTTCAAAATCTGAATAATATTTTTAATATAAATTATTACAACTAATTAGTTTGACCTCCACTTTTTTTTTTTTTGGCAAAAGTGAAATTCCACCTGTTTCACTATGAAATAATGTCCATACAAACTGAGCATAGTATCAAATATTCACTTATTCTAAACTAATGAAATAACATCCATGTAACAAGCATAAAATCTACAAAACAAGATAACAAGGTAACAAAATAAAATCCACTAATATCAATCACTAATAACAATCACACTAGGAGAAGAAGAGGATCCAGTATCAACTAGAGACCAATTAGGAGACAACAAACCTGTTGCCTCATCGATGGCCTCAGATAACTCCCTATCATTAGGCCCAAGTTATTAATATATTTATATTACGTTTTGATTTGATGTAAAGATTTAATTGTAACAAAAAAAAAATGTATTTCTAGTATTTTTATAAAATTATGGCTAATATATATAAATATAAAGTCTGAACCGATAATGTATAATCTACATATAATAAATCTCCTAGAATATCAGAATTATCATCTTTAAAGATTTTTTTTTTATGATCAGTGGTGAAGTACCACCGACAATAATTTTCATTAAGAATGTGTACATGTACAAAGCTTTAAATAAATTTATTATTTTTTCAGGTTTTTGAAAGATGACCACCTTTATATAATTTTATGACGTAATATGTCATATAGAGATAGAGAGAGTAAAACTAGGGTGTTCTTAAGCTCACCAAGTTTCTTTGTGAGTTTAATTCAAAAACTTATTGAATTGGCTTCAAACGATGCATCCAAACCGTTGAAACTAATCTACTTCACGAGTGATGCGTTTACAGTTGTCAAATTTATAAAATTTTGAACTAATTTAGTATAAGTCAAGTGGTAAAAAAAATTGTTTATAAATTAATTTTAATGTGTTTATTTTTATCATTCTTTGACCACTTAACTTTATATTAAATTAGTTTGAAAATTTATAAATTTGACATGTTAATGCATCACTCGTGAAGTAGATCAGTTTCAATGGTTTGAATGAGTCGATTGAACTCAATCCGATGAGTTTTTGAGTTAAGCTCACAAAGAGGCTTGGTGAGCTTATGAACACCCTAGTTCTACTCATACATATGAGGAGGGTCCCAATACCTCGTGTTTTTCATACCTCATCATACCTCATATTTTATATCTTCGTTTCTAAAATCCAAAGTGTTGATCCGAACCGCTCAACATGATATTCATAATAAAATATGCCTGGGGATGAAATTTTATAATTTTTGAAATTTTTTACTATTTTTTAAGATAAGTACAAAATCATTGTTTCTAAACCGTTCAAAAACAGTGATTTTCTACCCATCTTAAAAAATAGTAAATTTTTTTTAAAAAATTATAAAGTTTCATCCCCCAAGCATATTTTAGTATAGATATCATGTTGAGCAGTTCAGATCAATAATTTAGACTATGAAAACGAAGATATAGAATATGAGGCATGATGAGATATGAAATACATGAGGTATTAGAACTAGGGGTGCAAACGGATCGGATAGTGGTAAACCCATTTATGTATTCGTATCTTTTTTCGATACGGATACGAATCAGATATTAATCGGATAAGGATACGGATCGGATATTAAACGGATACGAATATGGATTGGATATTATCGGATACAAATATAGATACAGATATAATTCGGATTCCTAATTAAAAAAATATAATTAACTTGTTATACAATTACAAAATATATATCTATTTAACTAAAATTAATCACCAGCTATAATGATCATATATTTTGAATAAAATCCAATAAGATTAAAAAAAGAGACCATTTAGTGCATAATCAATACAGAAAATTCAATTTGAAAGACCATTTGATATGTTCTATCTTTTTAATTCGCCGGAGATTTTTCTAGAAATTATGGGCTGGAGACCATTATCATATTCTTATATTCATTCTTTTTCATTTTGATGGACCACGTCAAAAGTGATAAATAGGCTACAAGCCTACAACGTTGGCCCATCATGCTAATGCTCGCTGTTAGAGTGACGGGTATATAGATCCTCACAATTTATTTTAACATTCAAATAGCAAAGTTGAAAAGGTAGGAAATAAAAAGAACGGATATCCAAATTATTAACATATGCCGATACGGATAATTATCTCTATTCGTATTTGCTTCTCAAATTAAATCTGAATCCGTATCCGTATCTGTATTCTTAAATTATCTATATCCGACTATCTGAATCCGAAAAATCTAGATACGGATTTGGTCGGATAATATCCGACCCGTTTGCACCCCTAATTGGAACCCCCCCCCCCCCCCCCCCCTCTCTCTATGTGTGTGCGTGTGTGTGTAGGAGGAGGAATCCACTTACAATATTTTGGATATTACAACATGTTATAACATTCGATTTTACGATTTTCAAAGTCCAAACAATCGATCCAAACCGTTCAACATGATCTCTATATTAAAATGTACTTTGAGATCAAATTTTACATTTTTTTACTAATTAAGTATTTTACAAAACTACTAATTTTAGTGGTCCATAATTGTCTAAAAACAACAGTTTTGTAAAATACTTAATAAATAGTAAAAAAAATTCAAAAAACGTAACTTTTAAATGTTGTAAGTAGACCCCTCCTCATATATATATATATAGAGAGAGAGAGAGAGAGAGAGTAGAACTAGGGTGCTCCTAAGTTCACCCAACCTCTTGTGAACTTGACTCTAAAATATATCGAATCGACTTTAAAGGATGAATCCAAACCGTTGAAACCCTTCTACCTAATGAGTGATGCGTCTACATGTGAAAATTTTAAAGTTTCGAATTAATTTAATATAGAGTCAAGTGGTCAAAAGTTTAAGATTTATAAATTAATTTTAATGCATTCATTTTTTGGACTCTTTTGACCACTTGACTCTATATTAAATTAATTCGATACTTGAAAATTTTCACATGTAGACGCATCACTCATCAGGTAGAAGGGTTTCAACGGTTTGAATTCATCGTTTAAAGTCAATTCGATATATTTTAGAGTCAAGTTCACAAGAGGTTGGGTGAACTTAGGAGCTCCCTAGTTCTACTCATAATATTTTTAATTTACAAATAATTCATTCGTTAGAATCTTCAAAAGGGTTGCATCGACATCGAGTCACAAAGCGCATAATAGACGAATATATTTTGGAAGGCAGCAACAGCATAATACCATATGTTAATATAAAAAGGCAGGCAAAAGTAGTTGCTATATAATTAATAAATAAAAGAAGTAGAAGTCGACTGGAACTGCGTCGGATCGCAGCGCCTCAGTCTCTAACAACAGATAGATATATATATATATATATATATATATATATATATATATATATATGTTAAGTGGAGGAATTAACTTTGCAAGGAAGGAAGTAGGAAGTAGGAAGCCACAGTTCCACTTCCATTTTAATACTATTTTTCCAGTTCTACTTTCAACTTGCGTCCCGTTGCTTTCTCTGAATCGTGACAAATTAAGACATAAAAGCTTAATTTCTCTTAGTGAGCTAAGATTAATTGATTATTAATTTAATTATACCTACAAAATTATTATAGTGAGGTCAGTGCTCTTGACAATCTGAAAAGACACCTCTTGTTATCCTCCAAATTTTAGATTCTTTGGAATCCGCTGCTACCCGGATCTCTTGTGAAAGAATCTTTCAATGTTATTCATGTTCACTTTCAAAATATCATTTGATAATTTTTATCAACACATCAGTAATTTAAGTAATCATTTCATATAATTTTTACTTTTGCAATTAATATCAATTTCAAATGTAAATTATTGTTATAATTTCAAGTTCTAAACTTCTACGATTGTCAAAAGTAAATTAATTACAAATTGATCAATGTCGTATTTTTTAATCATATTGTTAATTTTACAATCTTGCAAAATTAATAATTGATCTATTTTTTATAATTAAAATTTAACAATTATATAATTTACATTCGTAAATCGTGACTGATATGTAATTAATTTGAGGAGTAGATTCTCTAGAATCTCAAAATGATAAGTATCTACTATCTAGCCTAGTATGTCAACGGTAAAATTAATGAATCATACCATGTGCATTAAGTGAACTAACTGCAATTAATTTTATTACTTGAGTTTCGGTTTTTGAATTTATAAATCCAAGACACTTGTATATATATCTTTAAACAAGTAACTCACACTCACCACACAAATTAAATATTAAAAAATCAAGCGGATCATACCTTCCCTAAAAGAGTTCTTTCACGAATTCATAGTATTTTTTTTTTTGGTCTAGTGGGAAGCCACTCACACTTTTTTTTTTTTTTTGATCTTTTCTTCTTATTACATTTTTTTAATGAAGATGAAGATGCAAATGCAAATGTCATTGCTAGGTTAGGTGGATCGCACAGACAAACACAGCAAATATAATCATTGGGCCAATGGAAAAGGTAGGAAACAAAATGTTACCACTATAGTCTATAGGTAAGCAAACAAGACAATTAAAGATATTATTATTACGGCCGCAATTAGATTTCTTCAATGGCCACTCAACTTCATTTGATTTGATTAATTTTATTTATCTATTCTTCTTAGTTCCCAAAGTCTTAACAGAGACACCGATCGAGAAGATGAAGTTAAATTTGACAAGGTTGCATCATCCAATTTTTTTATATTATATTAAATATGATGTAATTAATTTATATAGGCCAGGGTGGGATATTTAGACAAAGTCATGTTGATAGCTGGGCCTAAAGTGTCAAAATTTGCAAGGGGGGTTTAGATTCAAAAGGTTGTTTAAATTTATTCAGTTTTAAATACGTTTACACGAATCTCAATGCTGATTGAGTGGTTTAAGTTCGACTTGGGATAAATTTGTCCAAAACCCTCTGGAAAAAACTTAATTTCAAAATTTTAATTAACAATTATGTAATCTAAACTTTAAACATTAAAATTTAAAGAGCGAGAATTTGCGCACACAAAAAAAAAACACTAGAAATTTCGTCCTTAATTATAGTTCTTACTGACAACTGTAAGTAAATAAAAAACGGTTCCAATTCCAAACGAATATATTTCCGGTTTTAGTATGGGCCGAGATATCCTTTCGCCCCTACCAAGAAACAAAAGTTTGTGCTATGTAAGGGCCCACAAATTCTTCTATTTCTAACGTGAGCTGCACACATTTTTTTTTTTCTTAAATGCGCAGGAAACATGAGTAGAACTAGTGGTTTGCTCTCGGGACGGGACGGGCGGGACGGGCGTAACCCGGGGTCGGGCACGGACAAGTCGGGTAGGGCGGGTAACTCGGGTACGGGCAACACGGTTTTTTTTTTTTGAAACCTTACCCTTACCCGTCCTTTTACCCTTGCCCGCCTCGGGTACGGGTAAGACGGGTCGGGGGTAGGACGGGTCGGGCGGTCCGGGTCAAACCCGGACCCGGGTTTTTTTTTTTCTGTTTTTTTTTTCTTGAGTGATTTAATCATAAAAAAAATGGATTCATTAGATTTTAGATATGATTTCGATTCATTTTTTGATTCCGAGCCAATAAATTAACTGTCAATCTTGTCAATTAAGTAAATTAATAGTATAAAAAAAAGTTGTGTTATGCAAAATTATGTCATATCATTTTATTTAAATGAGAATTTAAACATGATAAAATTCTATTTTCATTTTAAATAATTTTTGAAAAAAAAAAGAATTGATTTGAAAAGAATTTCAATTTGAATCATTTCTTTTAATAATTGATCATGAATAAAAATTGTTCTACGAATATCTTCTTTCTATCCTATGCTTTCTTTATTTTATTTATTATTATCTACCATTTTTTATTTATCAATTCTGTATTTATTTAAACTGACTAAACAAGACAATTTTTACATCAGAACTAAAGACATCACTCGAGATCTATTTCAACGGTTTGAATTCGTCGTTTGAAGTCTATTTAATAAACTTTTAAGATGTAACACATGTCGTTAAACTATAATTGAAATTACTATATTTTTTATGTTGCATCGTATAAAAACAATATTTGTCTAAAGCATATATAATACGTGAGGCCTTGCTCTTTTATCGTAACGTGCATGCTCGAGTCTATTTATGTATCAGTTTTTGTGAAATACTGTACTTCGTATTAGAAGTCACAAAAATAAAATTCAGATGACTTCATGATTTGCTTGAACAAACTCCTAACTAACAAATATTAACAATGTTGTCTTACAATTAATAATTATTGGGATTCCAAACATTTTATTTTAAAATATCTAAATACGAATTATTTGATCTTTAAAACCGAATTATTTTAAAACAATAGATTTATAAATAAAAGCTACCCTCCTCCTTTATTCCGGGCTTGGGACCGGCTATGTAAAATAACATAGGCAGAGTTCTAACTTTTTTTTTGTTAGTAATTCTTCATAAAATGAATAATTTTAAAAATAATTGAAATATTTATAAATTTATAATTTAAAAAGTAACCATAAAGAATAAAAGAGGTTAGAAATTTATACCGGCCTTTGACCCTTTCTTTTGTGAGCTTCGGCATGCTTCCTAAAGATACTCATACCTAGGACTTTATGATATGTAAAATCTTGCGTGCAACCGTTTACCTTGCACTTTAAAGTATTCAGAGTATTGTCCGGGTGGAAGGTACAATCATACCAGGACATCCAGTCCGCGTAGTATGATTGACCGATAAGATCGTGAGGAGGACTTGCCATTTTTAAACCTATTATTAAAAATAAATCCGAATTTTAAAATGAAATCTAACATATAAAAAAACAAATCTAAATACTTCACATTTCCAAAAAACAAATCTAACCTTTTTTTTAAACCTATTAAAAATAAATCCGAATTTCAAAATAAAATATAACATATTCTAAAATAAATCTAATTACTTCACATTTACAAAAAACAAATCTAACCTATTTTTTTTAACCTATTAAAAATAAATCCGAATTTCAAAATAAAATCTAACATATTCTAAAATAAATCTAATTACTTCACATTTCCAAAAAACAAATCTAACCTATTTTTTTTAACCTATTAAAAATAAATTCGAATTTCAAAATAAAATCTAACATATTCTAAAATAAATCTAATTACTTCACATTTCCAAAAAACAAATCTAACCTATATTTTTTTTAATCTATTAAAAATAAATACGAATTTCAAAATAAAATCTAACATATTCTAAAATAAATCTAATTACTTCACATTTCCAAAAAACAAATCTAACCTATTTTTTTTAATCTATTAAAAATAAATCCGAATTTCAAAATAAAATCTAACATATTCTAAAATAAATCTAATTACTTCACATTTCCAAAAAACAAATCTAACCTTTTTTTTTTAATCTATGAAAAATAAATCCGAATTTCAAAATAACATCTAACATATTCTAAAATAAATCTAATTACTTCACATTTCCAAGAATAAATATAATTACTACTACAGATTAAATCTAATTACTTAACAATTACTACAAATTACTATAAAATAAATCTAATTATCTACAAATTACTACAAAATAAATATAATTATCTAACAATTACTATAAATTATTATAAAATAAATGTACCTTCAAATTTTGTAGAACGAATCCCGTGGAATTTTGAAAAACCTTCGTAATTCCGTTTGCGGATTTGTAGAACGATTTAAATTTACAACTATATTTTTTTTAACAATAAATTTAAATGTTGAGAATAATAAAAAATATTGAGAGAATGAGTGATTGAAAATATTATGAGAATATCAGATATTGAGATGTGAAAAAATATGAGAGATTGGGGTATATTTAAAGAGATTTTGTTGGGGGGGGGGGGGGGGGGGAATGAATTTTGAAAGTTTTGAAATTTTGAAATTTTGGGGGGTCCGGGCAACCCGGGATGGGTACGGGCACGGGCAACCCGGGACGGGTACGGGCAAACCCGGGCACGGGTACGGGCACGGGCGGGCACGGGATCCGACCTCGGGACGGGTAAGCACGGGTTTTTTTTCAAATTTTCCGGTTCGGGTAGGATTTTGACCTGTCCTGGCTTACCCGTGACCCGTGCCAACCCGGGCACGGGACGGGACAGGTCGGGTACGGGCACGGGCAACCCGGACCCGGGTCACGGGTTTTGCACCCGACAGCAAACCACTAAGTAGAACTAGGGTGCTCCTAAGTTCACCCAACTTCTTATGAACTTGATTCTAAAATATATCGAATCGACTTTAAACAATGAATTCAAACCGTTGAAATTCTTCTACCTAATGATTGATATGTCTACATGTAAAAATTTTAAAGTTTCGAATTAATTTAATATAGAGTCAAGTAGTCAAAGGAGTCCAAAAAATGAATGCATTAAAATTAATTTATAAACCTTAAACTTTTGACCACTTAACTCTATATTAAATTAATTCGAAACTTTAAAATTTTCACATGTAAACACATCACTCATTGGTGAACTTAAGAGCACTTCTACTCCAGGAAACATATATCTTTTTTTCTCAATCCTTCTTATTTTTATTTTCCTCTACTACTAACTACTCTTATCGAAAATTAAATAGACGTCGAACACTCTTTTCAACCTTACATATATTTTATGTAATAATAAGGCTCTTCAGTTGTCAAGAATCTAATTTTGAAATAAAATAATATTAATTAATATTTGGGGTCTAATTCATTCGGATTTATCTGAATTTGAAGGAGCCAAAGGCTTCGTTAGTTTTGCATCTGGGAAAAAATAATTCATTATTGAACTGAGTTAATACTTTCACAACCAATTAATTTAAAAATTATTAAAGCCATATAATCTAATCACAAATCGAGCAACACTTTTTCTGATAGTTAAACCGGTTTTGGTGTTTGTTAGAAAAAAAAAAAAAACGAAAGCAAAGTCTCTGTGTTTTTCTTATAATTAATATTTATTAGATTTAATTTTAATAATACATATTTATCACTAAAAAATAATGATAAACTGACAAGTAATCTATAAAATAACCAAATATGGATTTAATTTTATTTTTTCTAAAAGTAGATGAATTTAGTGCTCAATGTCAATGATACCCTTTTAACCATTTAGCCAATCTATACCGTATTCGATAACACATGTATGGATAAAGTGTTTTTTTGTTAACTTATTGAGGAAGGGTATGGGTAAGAGTTATTTTGTAGATGTTATCCAAGTAATTAATAAATATAAAAGTATATCTGATAATTATTCTTATTTATACATATAACTATATAATTTTTTATTATAAAGATTGATTTATATTATATTTCATATAGTTTTTTTTATTTAGTAATTTATGATAATGTTAATTTATCCAATTTTTAATTAGTAATTTAAGGAAAAGATAATTTAAACAATAATTTATTATTTTATATAATTAATAATTTAAATAGTTTAAAATAAAGGACCACAAATCGTTTAAAATTAGGTACTTGATAAATATATTTATTTATTATATTTTTGGATGAAATTATATATATTATAAATTTTATTCGTTTAAAATCCATTTTTCAATTTCGTTATCCGTTATCTTAAAGGATAAGAGTAGAGTATGAGTAAGCTAATATTTAATGGGTAAAAGTAGAATATAGATAAGAGTAATTTTAAGTGGGTATGAATATGAAAATGCCTCCACCCGGTTTGTACTGCACTCCTTGACACTCCTAAATTGAGTGCTTTAAACAGAATTGACATGAACTCTTGTTACTTACTAATTATAAAGATATTGACGTACACACGTTAATTTGACTTAATACAGTGCACGGGTCATATGTGTTTTTTTTTTTTTTTACTTTATTATATTTTGACTCTAAAATTACCAATGCCCATACTGGACAAATTAATTTCAGTAAATTATTTTAGTGAAACTAGCATTGCTCAAGGACTCTATCGAACATCTTGGTGTATTTGTTTGGCAAGAGCTCCCTAGTTAAGCATCATTTGTGCGCTAAAAAGCTCTAATCTGTCTTAATCCTACTTAATAAGATCTTGTTTGATAGTATTAAGAAGTTCTTATTATGTCCAAATTCGTAATTCGGCTAATCAATTATCTAGGGTCAAATTCGTAATCTGGATAATCCATTATCTAGGGTTAAATTCGTAATTCATTGTCCGGGTCATGTTTAGTTACTACTTAAATTTAAAGAGGATTAAGTTGCTTATTTCATCTTATCCTTATGTTTTACATCTTATAATTTGGCAATTTAAGTTATGACTTTAGTTAATTTGTCTAGCCAGTAGAGAAATTATGAAATAAATCAATGCCTATGGAAGCGGACCCTACATACGGAATAAGTCTATAGTAATTTATTCCGTTTGAAAAAAGTAGTTTAATATATTATGTCGTAATTCTATTTTACTTCCATGTTTTATTATTATATTTTTCATAATAGATAAATATTCTTTTCCGTTTATTTTGTATTGAATATGTATGAAAATTTTGGACCAATTGTGCCTGGAGACCGTGAAAAACTTTCATCTGATGGAGCATTACAAGAAACATATTAGAAATATAGTTGATTTAAGTAGTTTAGCAAGATCGATGCCATATTTTTATTGTAGTGTTAGATTGTACTGTCTTTCTTTTAATCATAAGTTGATTGTCATAATGTTTCATGATAATTTGCATTCATTATGTTTTTCTTACGATCAATTCTCCTTAAACTTGATTTTGAGAAGACTTTTGATAAGGTAAATTGGGATTTTCTCCTAGAGGTATTAGTAGCTCGCGGTTTTGGAGTTTTATTTACTAATTGGATTCGTGATATTTTGCAGAGTGGTAGAACATGTATTTCTTTTAATGGTGAATTAGGTGATTATTTCCATTGTAAACAAGGTCTCCGTCAGAGTGATCCTCTTTCTCCTTTACTTTTTGACCTGGTAGCAGATGCTCTTAATAAAATTCTAAGTAAGACACAATCCGCAGGTTTAATATCTGGATTGGATAATGAGGTTAAGGTTTTGAATCTACATTTTGTGGATGACACTCTTTTGTTTTTGGAGGCCAATTCACTTATGGTCGAACGTCTTAAGTTTTTGCTTTTAGAGTTCGAAAATCTATCTGGTTTAAAAATTAATTTGAGAAGAGTGAGCTTATTCCTTTAAATATTTCAGCGTATGAATCATCTTGTCTAGCTAGACAATTAAATTGTAAAATTAGTTCTTTACCAATTTCTTACTTGGGAGTTCCTCTTTATTGGAAGAAGTTAAGTTTACATGATTGGTACTCTCTCGTTGACAAAATTGAAAAACGATTACAATCTCGGAAAGGTTCATTATTGTCTTTAGGTAGTAGAGTTACTTTGTTAAATTCAGTCCTGTCTTCCATACCGTTGTATTGACTTTCGATTTATAGATTACCTGTCACTATTAGGAATAAGATCGACATTATTCGAAAACGATTCCTTTGGGCTAATGGTTCTACAGGCCGTAGGAGATACCATCTTATTAAATGGAAAATTGTTTGTTTACCCAAAAACCAAGGGGGATTAGGGGTACTTGATCTTAATTTTATGGATATTGCGTTGTTGGCAAAATGGTGGTTTAGATTTAAAGACCCCACTGTATCTGGTAAGTGGAAATCCATTTTGCTTGCTAAATATGATTCTTCTGATTTAGCTTCCTATAGGTTTTTATCTTTTTGGACCAGTATCTTAGATCTTACATCTATATTTAATATGGGTATTAATAGGACTGTTGGCAATGGCAGAGATACTTCTTTTTGGTTAGATAGGTGGCATGGTAATTGCGCTTTATATTGTTTCTTTCCTAATTTTTTTAGAATTGCAATTGATCATTTCATTACTGTCTCTGAAGTCTTCTCTGATTTTCCATTTAGTTTGCAATTTAGCAGGCAATTAACGGGACTTTTTCTTCAAGAATGGCATGAGCTTTTGGGGTTTTTTCCATTTCATTCTTTAGATTCTAATCAGTCGGATACTATTCACTGGCGATGGAACTCTTCGGATCTCTTTGCTGTTAACTCCCTTTATAAATTGCTATTATCTAGTGGTATCCCCAATAATACTTACAATAACCTTTGGAAATCTAAGATTCCTTTAAAGATAAAAGTTTTTGTGTGGTTACTTAGGCAGGACAAAATTCTTACTAAATGTAATTTATGTACTAG
>CAXKVW010000843.1:0-62231 GCA_964058825.1 Carex arenaria
GTATCAGCTCTGACAATCTTTTGTCACACACCTGAATTGTTTTTATGAGATGTAAGTATTAATCTCATTCATTTTTACAAATTACATTGTTTGCTGCTTTTGACAGAACATGTAAAAATCTCCAACAACTATCAGTCTAAAAAAAATTAAACTAATTGAATAGTTCCCACATTATGTGCTGCTGATCTCATTTGAATTTCCAATTTTCCATTCACAAGATTCCATTAACGCATTTATAATTTGCAACAATACACACACACAGAATTAGCAATAGAGAGGGAATACAGGGAAGGAGGTGGCAGTGAGGTTAGACGCGAGAAAGGACCGGCCACCACCTTGTCCAATGACGTGGCGGGAGAGAGGACCTGTGGTAGGGTCATAGCTGTCAGAACGACGGAGGCTGGGAGCGAAGGTGGTGCCATAGAAGAGGCAGAGAAGAGAGAGGCAAACTACACAACCAATCAGTGTGTAAGAGAAGAGCCTTCGCCTCAGGCCAAACCCTCGACTCTCCTTCTTCCGTTGTTTCATTTTCTTTTTCTTCCTTCTCTTTTTCTGAGCACAGTGAAGAACAGTAGTGGAGTAATGGCATGGCGACTGGCGAGGGGATCAATATCCTCCCAGGTACCGTAGAGGATGGGCCTCACTTTACGGTTTGAGATTAAATCTCATCTGTTTTGAGATTCGGGGGAAATAGGGGGCAGTTTTATTGGGCTTTGAGATTTGTGCCAAGCTCAAAATAACGGTCTGGATCTACCAATTGTAAAATATTACCTTTTCAGGTAATGCACTGGATATGAATTCATGGCGAGGCGGGGCGTGGGGTGTGAACCGAACCTTGAACCCTGCACAGCAGGCAGGGGACAAGTTCTACGTTCACCGATGGTCACCACACCGCTCTCACTGACTAGCGGGTCCGAAACCCTAAAGTAATCCAAATTTTGAGTTTTCATTCGGACCCGTTTGAAATTCTGAACCCAAATAACTCCGATTTTTTTATTAATAAGAAAAAAAATAATGATAATGGGGAACAGCTTCGGTGAATTTCGAAATCTAACAAGACCGTTATGGTTTATAACGTCCATAACACTGTAGCTGGACGTTATAAACCATAACGTCCAGTTAATCTCATTAAATAATTGCTAATTAATAAAAAAAATACTGTAGCAGGACGTTATGGTCCATAACGTTTTTCGACCATACTGTTATAGAATCGAAGTGAAAAAAAAACTGTAGCTGGCCGTTATCGTCCATAACAGCCAGCTACAGAATTTTTTTGGTTAATTAGCGACTATCCAATCAGATTAACTGGACGTTATAGTTTATAACATCCAGCTACAGTGTCCTGGACATTATAAACCATAACATCTTTCTTAGATTTCGAAATTCACTGAAATTATTTTCCATTGTCGTTATTTTTATTTTATTTTTTCTATTGATAAAAAAATCGGCAAATAACTTGTGGCCAAATGTCAGTGTCTCAGTGGTAACTGTCTAACTGATAATGTAATACTTGCCCTTTTTTTATTAATAGGAAAATAAAATAAAAATAACAACAATGAGAAACATTTTAGTGAAAATTTGAAATCTATGAAAAACGTTGAGACATTATAAATTCTTTGTTTATCAGCCCCGTAAACCATTTATCGACGAAAACAGCAGAAAAGGAAAAAAAAACTGAGCCGTTATAATGCATAACGTCCATGGAGAAAAACAGCAAAAAAAAAAATTAGAGGGACATTCCTATAAAGTAGTGCTAGACTAGCTGAGAAGCAAAGAAGGGTTGAATGTGGCAACTTTTACTTTTTATAATGAGGCTAAGGTCCTGTTCGGATGTTGAGGGAAAAGTTACTGTTTAACTGAATTTTTTTTACCATGTGAATAGTAAAATGCAGTTCATTTTGGGCTGTTCCTGTACCCATTCTCATTTCCGCTGGGAGGCCGAACAAGCCCTAATTGATTATTCAATTTCTCAAGGTTGAATGTGGTTAATGGCTTTAGCACTACTGAATGTGGCAAGAGAAACATGGTTTGCATTTTTCAGAGGGATATCTTACATGAATGGAGCAATTGTCGTGTTTCTCGGCTATCTTCGCTCCTTGTCTGCTATGTCCGAACAATTATGATTCATCACTTGCCATGGCTGTTTTAATGCATAACGTTCCTCTAATTTTTTTTTTTACTTTTTTTCTCCATGGACGTTATGCATTATAACGGCCCTGTGTTATTTTTCTTTTGTTCTTTTCATAATTGATGGTTTATGGGACTAATTAACAAAGAACGATATAGTTTATAACCGGGATTTTTATTAATCGAAATTAAATTAAATAAATATCGAAAATGAGGAACGATATCGGTTTTTTTCGAAATCTAATAAAGACGGAGAACTTATTAACGTCCCTAGGGACAGAGATAAAAAAAAAACGTCCCTATTGATGATAATCAGACCTCCTCTTTCCGGCTTAATCCAAACACTCGAACGGAAAAAAAAAAAAATGAAGGACGGTGCCTAAATCATCGTCCCTCAGGGACGGTGCCGAAACCAGCGTCCCTAATGGACCACACAAAAAATAAAAAAATGGAGCAATTTTGATGGGTTCAAAACTTCAGATGAATGAGCTCGGTGCAACCTCCGAATAGTAATCCTGTATTGAACTGTTTAAGCCCTTCAAAAAATATTAAAAAAAAAATCCTTCATGAAATTCTTGCGCAAAAATTTCATAAATATATATTGTATTAAATTATTTAGAATGTGAAGATAAAGTTGTAAGTTCTGCATATAATATAATGGGAAGAGGTTTGGTCCAAATGGCTTCGGACCGGACACCGTCCAAAATCTCTAAAAATCGTACGATTAAAATATGAACAGTTGATCCAAACTGTTCAACATTATTTTCATATAAAAATGTGCTAAGAGATCAAATTTTATATTTTTTGGAAATTTTTTACTATTTTTTTAGATACGAACAAAATCACTGTTTTTGGGCTGTTCAGAAACAGTGATGTTGTACATATATAAAAAAATAATAAACAAATTCAAAAAAAATATAAAATTTGATCTCTACGTACATTTTAATATGAAAATCATGTTGAGCGGTTCGGATCGACTGTTCGGACTTTAATCGTACGATTTTTAGAGGCTTTAGACGGTGTCCGGTCCAAAGCCATTTGGACCAAATCTTATCCCTAATATAATTATAGCAAATCATAGTAGGTTTTATTAATTGAGGTGAATTTTAAACTTGTACTGCACTGTTTGAACCTTTTGTATTCAATTTTTGTCAAAACGAATTATTACATAATATATTTAAAAGTTCATATTAGATGTATAAAAAAAAATTATTAGTTTTAATATATATCATGCTTGATTCTCAATTTTTTTATATTAGGTGAATTTATTAATTTTTGTCCAAACATCTCTTTTCAAAATTGAGAATCAAGCATGATATATATTAAAACTAATAAATTTTTTTATACATCTAATATGAACTTTTAAATATATTATGTAATAATTCGTTTTGACAAAAACTGAATACAAAAGGTTCAAAAAGTGCAGTACAAGTTTAAAATTCACCTCAATTAATAAAACCTACTATAATTTGCTATAAAAACAGTGATTTTGTTAATCTCTTTTCAAACATCTCTTTTCAAACTAAGATGTTTGGACCAGGTGCAGGATTTTAATCTACACACCGAGAAAAAGAGAACTGTACCAGTGAAGATGGGGAAAGTCATAAGTTTTATATAATTAATATTAAAGCTATCAAATATGCTTTTCTCGTAGCATGAAAAAACCGAAATTTATGACATCAAAATTAGTGCAAACACCATAAAAGAAGATATTGTTGACTATATATAGTGTTGATTATAGCATAGCAATTTGTGAATTATGTAACTTATTTAGGACTCAACTTGCTCTCTAGTCTTGAGCTACTTGACGTGGTATACGGACCGTAGTTAGATGGTTGTTTATATCAACACTTGTTAGCTCATTAAGTATGAAATATGGACGCAAAATTAAACAATCTACAATTACCGATGCAAATTATAGTTGAATTGGAATTTAATAATGCATGGATTGTTTTTTTGCTGCCATTATTTTTCTTAATTAAAAATAAATGGCATTGGTCATATATATGTTATTTAAATAGGGAGGGCAAATAAGAAAAAAATTTAAGAGTTGAGAGGCATATTTTAAAAATTGAAGTGCAAGACAGAAATAAGAAAATTAAGTAGAGTTGAAGGACACAGAAAAGTAACTATTTTCTTTTTATATAGTGATTCTCTTATCCAGATAGAACAAAATAAGAAAAAGTATTGGTTAATTGAAAATATTTTATGTAGCTTTTTAGAACAATATTTTAGAGATCAGAGAAAGGCGGATATATAATACTTAATTATAAATTTTCCAAAACTAATTTTTAATAAAATAAAAAATAGGGTTGTTCTCCACAAAAATAATAGAAAAAGGAAGAGACGAAATGACATGGTGTGGGGAAAAAAATAAAAAGGTGATAAAAATGAGTTTATTTTCTCTACACTTCAATTAAAAAAATGACAAAAACAGTTAATTTGATGGGTAGAGAAGGTGAATTATTTGTATTCATCATATTTATAAAATTATGTAACATGTCACTTTATATATATTTTTTCCTCCTCTTCGCTCCTTCTGAAGCATGATCCAAGATTATAAAGAGAAACAAACTAATAATTTGTAATAATATTTTATACTATAAGCCTTTAACTCCTTATTCCCACATATATTGTTATAAAATTAAAGAGAGGATCATCGTCCAACTAAGCCGATAGAATGCTCCTACTTTATAGATTTTTTATTTTATTTTTTAAGAATGTACTCTTGCTCAACACTTTTTGAATATTTTGCACATATATTGCCAAGTATATGATGAATCTTTAAGAAGTGCCCTATATATACTGTCAATTTAGTTGCTTTTGTTTCGAAATTGAAAGATCTGTTTGAATCTGCATAATTAAGGTATATTAGATAACAATGATAATTACTAAAATTAATTTTATCTGTCATGTTTGAAACAATAATGTAGTTTTCAGACTATAATAAGTTTATTTTTCTAAGCTACAAAAATTCTGTAGGTCCACCTATCTACTATTCTTTTTATGATTTTTTTAAATTTATAACAGTTCTTGTAGCTTCAGTGTCCATGAAGCATACGATCGAATTAAGCGCAGAAAAGCATAGGATCGAACTTTATAGAAACTAATTAAGACAGTGTTTTCTCCCTTTTTCTCTCATGGTTCAGATTAGTCCTAGTCTGAGAGCTAACCTAATTATAGCCTTTTACAACTCAACTAATGCAAAAGAAAAAAAAAATCAAATAGCAATTAATTAAGCCTAATAATAGATAAACCGATATTCTTTCTCCCTCAATCCGCCATAATTGACCAATAAATTCTCTGTGAGTTCTGGCATTATATGTTGATGCTTCAATTTTATGAAGCCTACTATCGGAGCTGACAACGTAACTAGATATATGGTTCTTAGCTGCTCAAGGATTGATTATGTATCAAGACATCTGAAAAGAAGTGAAGGGAATTAAAGAACTTTTCATAGAGTGAAGAATGGTACGTCTCTTCAGATCGATTGTGATCATTATAATTCGGATTCATCGGTTTCAAATATTAGAATGAATACATTGATATATATATAGTTTCCCATTTCAATGTGTTTAAGATTTTTTTTTTTCTTCAAGATGTATTTAGATCCAACTTCTAACATTGTCATGGTTTAAAAGTTTGTATATTTTTCTTCTTCTTTTTTGTTCATTAAATGAGGATGTCCATACAGATCTTTGCTGTTGCTTTAGTGTAACTTATCTTAATCTCTTTCTGATGATATTTAAACAACATCTTGAGTGTTTGTTAAGAGTATATATGCAAATGCAACAGTCTTTTAAATTAATTTTAAAAAGCAGGGATAATATTCCATTACAGATATCTAGATTGGAGTTTCAATGTTAAACTTAACAGATAATGTCAGTCCATCTAAGGCCCTTGATTAATGTGAACTAAATACAAAAAACCACAATTCATACAAATACAAGTCTAAAAACTGACAAGTTGAATTTAGAGGAAGATGGCGCACCCCGGCGTATCCTCTGAGATATCTCAATTTTTGCGTGACCGACGTGTCCGGTGCCTATTCGGGGCAGCGTAGGGGGCCAGTATTTATTTGAGCTTTGAGATTCGTGCAGAACGTATTTGAACGATTAAGATATTCCAAAAAGTCACGCAAAGTTAGAGATATCTCAGAGGATGCGAATTCGGCGCGAGTTAGGAGATATCTCCTTGATCAGATGTTACGGAACCAGTGTCTCCTTTCCTGTCGAATCTTCATAGTACTACCCTGAAATTGAATCCCTGATACCCTCTAGCTCCGTAGTACCACAGCTCAAATTAATACAGTTTCTTTGAGGAAGGCGGGAACCACAAGTGCCGATCACACTATTCAACACAAGACGAACCTGTTTTATGAGACATTGAGCTTGGATGACGGGTCGATGGTGCCCAAACCCTAAACCCTACACTCCGTCCCCAACACAATTGTCTATACTGAAATGGAGCTGTAGGTAGGTTTTCAGGGAAGGGAAGGATAGGCTACGGTGATAGATTTGAACACTTCAGTACTTTTTGAAGGAATTTATTTTCATCCCATGTTCTTGTAATGAAGGAGGTAAAATATCTTGTTAATGTTTTCTTTTCTTTCTGATTTCAGGGAACTCCAGTCAACATAATTGTTGGATCTCATGTGTGGCTTGAGGATCCTGGAGTAGCCTGGGTTGATGGTACAGTGGTCAAGATCAACGGTCAAGATGCCGAGATTGAAACCACCAATGGCAAAAAAGTAATTTTTACATGTAATTTTGACAGCAATGCAGCTTATCATAGTGTTCGACATACTTACAGTTTCAATCTCCATGTGTCAGGTTGTCGCGAATATGTCAAAACTGTATCCGAAAGATACGGAGGCACCTGCTGGTGGGGTCGATGACATGACAAAGCTTTCATATTTGCATGAACCGGGAGTACTACAAAACTTGTCTACCAGATTTGAGCTGAATGAAATATATGTATGTAGACTGTGCTCTTTATCATGCCAAAATATGTTAATTTCTGTATTTTGTGTTTTAATGTGTATCAACAAGTCATACTTTTTCTTTCTTTGACAGACTTACACCGGAAACATCCTAATTGCAGTTAACCCCTTTCAAAAATTACCAAATATATATTCCAAAAAAATGATGGAACAATATAGAGGAGCACAATTTGGTGAGCTTAGTCCGCATGTTTTTGCGGTTGCAGATGTCGCATACAGGTATAAATAGCCGCCGTCATTTTTTTTTTTTTTTTTTAGAACTTGTTATCGTTTTCCGTTAAGTTCAGAATTGGCTTATTTCATATGTGTAATTTAAAATCAGGGCAATGATCAACGAAGGGAAAAGTAACTCAATTTTGGTGAGTGGTGAGAGTGGTGCTGGCAAAACCGAAACTACAAAGATGCTTATGCAATATCTTGCCTTTCTTGGGGGACGAACAGCAACTGAAGGCCGAACAGTAGAACAACAAGTTCTAGAAGTAAGATAGCTTGCATAATAGTATATTTTTCTGTATTATTTAAGGTTTGGTTGTAGGAATCAGATGTTACTCTTGGCATGGGACTGTTATGGTTTGAACTTTGAACACTTCCATTTTTGGGGTTTTCTCTTGTTTGCTTTGTGCATAATTGCACAATGAGGGTGCTGGATTAATTGAAGCTTAGTTAGGCTTAATTGCAGTATTGACAATTAGTTAAAGTTAAATTGGGTTAATTTCTATTGACAATCTGGAGTTTTTACGGCTCTTAACTGAACTTTTGCTTACTTCTACTGACAATCTTTTGCAGTCAAACCCTGTTTTGGAGGCATTTGGTAATGCTAAAACTGTCAGAAACAACAATTCAAGGTGACTATCTTGGATCATGAACTGAGTTTCATATACTGATACAAGTACATGTATGTTTCTAACAATAATTACACATCTTTCTTCAGTCGGTTTGGTAAGTTTGTGGAGATCCAATTCAACAAGCATGGTAGGATATCGGGTGCTGCTATTAGAACCTATCTTCTTGAACGATCCCGTGTTTGCCAAGTGTCCGACCCAGAACGCAACTACCATTGTTTCTACCTTCTCTGTGCTGCTCCGAAAGAGGCATGTATAGTCCTCTTTCTTTCTTGTTGTTGAAGATATTGCATAGAACCCTCTTAGCTTTTAATATTATTGGCACTTGCTTTCAGAACATAAATAGAATCACACTAAGCCTCTTCGCAAGTACTAATGTTGTGGGTAAGGTATGAAAAGTGGTCCTGTTATGTGCCTGATTAAATGCCAATTTTCATGAAAGGGCCGCAATTTAATCATGACACCTAATTATACTTTTTGTAAAAAAAAAAAAAAAAAAACTAAAATTCAATATCTTATAAGAAAACATGTCATGTACTTAATCTAGCTACTGAAACAAGTTAAAAGGAGTAGGGGGATTTCACAATTGAAATATTTATTTCTTATACTCTTTGCCATGTGCTCTTTCAGGTGGTTGAGAAGTACAAATTAGGCAACCCAAAGTCATTTCATTATCTGAACCAATCACATTGCTATGAGTTGGTTGGTGTGAATGAGGCGAGCGAGTACCTTGCGACAAGAAGAGCCATGGATGTTGTCGGAATGAGCGCACAAGATCAGGTGCTATTCTTGGATCAAGGAATAGCCTAATGATCTGTTATTTTTTTCTCTAGAATTAGTTTACACTTAGACAAAAATTTGCCCATCTTATTTTCTCAATAACATTGCTGATGTTCTAATTAGAAAGACGAGAAAAATATCAGGAGGAGAATTGATGATCTGGAACTTAATTGAGTGGAAAAAATCATTTGATGTTTGTCTAAATAATTTGAAATTATGTTAGGGTTTTTCATTTATAGGGTTTAGTTGGTTGTTTTCTCTTTCTATATTGTGTTTGTAAATATTTTCATTATCTTTTTTAACTTTTTGCAAAGCTCAGAAACCATCGTGCTTCTTTGCAAATTCTGCAAAAAAATGGGCTGCTTAAAAATTTAGGAAAAAATAAGCATCATAACTTAATCAAATTCTATAATCGTGCTTTTGTTTTGGTTTTGTTTACAGGATGCCATCTTCAGAGTGGTGGCAGCCATTCTGCATCTGGGTAACATTGATTTTGCAAAGGGTCAAGAAGTTGATTCCTCAATTTTGAGAGATGAGAAGTCTAAGTTCCATCTCAGCATGACTGCTGAGCTTCTAATGTATGCACCATGATTCTTAAATAACAATTAACATACAAGATTTATGCCTAATTGTTCACCTGAGGGTAAATTGAGACTTAACTGCGTTAAAACAAGGTGTACTTTCTCAATTGAGGTTTAGTTGATGCTTGATTTTGGCTTAATTACTGATTTGGGAAGCTGGTTCAGTCCAATCAAGTTACTGTATGTGTTAGGCACTTAGAAGCATTTCTATTCCAGGTGTAACGCAGCTGCGCTAGAGGATGCACTTCTTAAGCGTGTAATGGTTACACCTGAAGAAGTTATAAAGAGAAGTCTTGACCCACTGGGAGCAACTGTGAGCAGGGATGGATTAGCAAAGACAATATACTCTCGTTTGTTTGATTGGTAATACTTTAGTAAAAAGTAAACTTAAATTTGTGAAGAACCCTTTTTGTAGTGTTTAGAGCAACAATTCCTGCATTTTTGGACCAATAGAAACCGGGACCTAGCCTGTGGTTAATCTTGAATCCAGTTAGTATTATGCATTTAATATGAACAGATTATGAATAAATCAAGGACAAATTGACTACTCTTTGTATGGTCCATCATCAGTGTTTTAATGAATGCCCTTGGAGTTTTTTGTTTTAAAACTATAATGCATCGATACTTATTATCCATCAGTTGATCTTGAAATAAGTCTCTGTCTTTTATAACAAATTTGTCCTTATCTCAAGATAAGGAGATTATAGATATATATAATTCAAAGTATTAAAGACTAACATATTTCTTTTCTCGGATCTTTCTGCGAATAAAGAGGATTTATTTCTTTTAAAATGCTGGGAATTTAGGGTCTCGTATGCAATGAGTTGATTATGCAGAGGTTTTGGACTAATTATCTATCTAAATTATAACTGCTGTCGAAAATGAAAGCCTGGATGCATAACTCGTAATATATATATATATTTTTCAATAGGTTGGTTGATAAAATTAATAGCTCAATTGGTCAAGACCCAACTTCCAAGTCACTGATCGGTGTACTTGATATTTATGGTTTTGAGAGCTTTAAAACAAATAGCTTTGAGCAATTTTGTATCAACTACACCAATGAGAAACTCCAGCAACATTTTAACCAGGTATAATTGACAAGTATCATTTGTGTTCTCCATTTAAACCCCTCCCCACCAAACCATGAATAATATTTATTTATTTTGATATGTTTTGCAGCATGTTTTTAAGATGGAGCAAGAGGAATACACTAAAGAACAGATCGATTGGAGCTACATTGAATTTATTGATAACCAAGATGTTCTTGACCTTATTGAGAAAGTACATCTTACTGGACTTAATGTTACAAACTTGCATTTAAAACTTTGAATGGTTTGTAATATTGAATGCACTATTTCGAATTACATATGGCTTTTGTATTTTGCAGAAACCTGGTGGCATAATTACACTCCTAGATGAAGCATGGTGTGTATTTTTCTGTTCTCCCATTTAATTATAACAATCTATTTCCTTATTATCATATTTAACCTCATTCTCGTGCTCACTACCAGCATGTTCCCAAAGTCGACACATGAAACCTTCTCCCAGAAGCTGTACCAGACCTTTAAGGTTCACAAGCGCTTCGCCAAGCCAAAATTGTCTCGTACCGACTTCACCGTATGCCATTACGCTGGTGATGTCACATATCAGTCCGATCAGTTTCTAGATAAGAACAAAGATTATGTTGTACCAGAGCACCAGGATCTCTTAGGTGCCTCTAAATGCCCCTTTGTGGCTGGTCTCTTCCCACCACCTGCAGAGGAGTCAACAACAAAGTCATCCAAGTTCTCTTCTATTGGTTCACGCTTCAAGGTGTGTTATACATTTAGATTTCAATTTCAGTTGTTAAAGGGTGCTCTTTTTGGAAGCTAAGCCGAATCATTTTTAATCTCAACTGTCAAATCCTTGATTTAAGTTGCTCGAACGCCAGTTGTGCAGACCACATTCGAACTTGCTACTAGTTTGATGTTAGTTGAATTTGGGCTAAATGAAATATAGCTCTCAGTAGATGTTGGGTGTGGTTGAGCCATAGTTGCCAATGTTTAATTGTGCATATCTTTATGGGATATTTTTTGTGAAGTTCATAATTTTTTGTGTTTAATGTACAAAAAGAAAGAAAAGAAAATTCCAGTCACTGTTCATGTAACTGACATGAAATATGTTTGATGTAGTCTCAACTACAAGCACTCATGGAAACTTTAAATTCAACCGAGCCGCATTATATCAGATGCGTGAAGCCAAACAATGTGCTGAAGCCAATGATTTTTGAAAATGTGAATGTCATGCAACAGCTACGCTGTGGTGTGAGTTATTTTACAACCTTTTTTTTTTAACTTGATCTTAAAGTTCTGATCATATCAAAAGAATCGATTTTACAATTCATAAGTATATTTGCTTATTTAGGGCGTGCTTGAAGCTATAAGGATTAGCTGTGCTGGATATCCTACGCGCCGTACATTTTATGACTTTTTGCATAGATTTGCGCTCCTTGCTCCAGAAGTTATGCAAGGAAAGTGAGTATTGGGTAACTTTATTCTTTTCTTTTTCATACATAGAATTCACAATTAACACTACCATAGCTTGCATTTAATTTCTACCATCTGTCCTTGGATAGCTACGATGAAAAGGCAGCATGCAAAAAGATTCTTGAAAAGAAAGGTCTGGTGGGCTTTCAGGTAAAATGACCATCTATTTTTGTATATACAAAAATAACAGAAAAGAAAATAGTGATAATACTTATTGGGTCATTCTTGATATCAACTTGATGCAACAGTGATCACATGGAGATAAATATAATACAGTAGCTCATTGCAGATAGGAAAAACAAAGATTTTTTTGAGAGCTGGTCAGATGGCTGAGTTGGATGCCAGAAGAACTGAGGTATTAAGTGCTGCGGCAAAGACCATTCAACGGAAAATACTAACACATGTTGCTCGCAAGAAGTTTCTTACAATCAAAGAGGCATCAATCTATATGCAATCTATCTGCAGAGGTAGACATAGTTGATGAATTCAACCAATTAAAAGCTACTCTTTTTATTAATATTAATAAAATTCTAAGTAGGCGAAGCCTACTTTCCTTAAAAAAAACAATGAAGAGCTAAAAACAAAAGGATCATTGGATTAGTACATGTACCCCTTAGCTTCAAGTGAAGTAAAGGATATCTGATCTCTGAATATTGTAATGTGGTCTATTGAGAACATGTATTTCTATGTGGTTTTCTTAAGTAAAGCTAATATGAGCTTAAGATCATCAAGGTGGTTTCATTAGCCTAGCTACTCTGATTTATTGTGGGTTTTTGGCTTGTGTTTACTTGAGTTCTATCTGTGAAATTGGATTTCTAGTAGCACCTGGTACCAGTATGATTGAATAAATTCTCCTCTTCTTGACTTTAGGGAGACTTGCTTGTAAACTATTCGAGGGCATGAGGAGGGAAGCCGCTGCGATAAAAGTTCAGAAAAGCACACGTCGGCACCAGTCCCAGAAATCATATTCCGTGTTGAAAGCTTCAGCTCTTGTTATACAGACAGGTCTTAGAGCAATGGCTGCTAGAAATGATTTCAGATTCAAGAGAAGGACCAAAGCTGCCACCATTATTCAGGTACTTGACTTTCTTCTTCATTTCAGTACATTTATTCAGTGGTGTAATTTCTCGTGGCATATCTAATTTATTTTTTAAACAGGCTCGGTGGCGCTGTTACAGAGAATATTCTTATTATAAAAAGCTGAAGAAGGCATCATTATATACTCAGTGTAGATGGAGAGGAAAACTTGGCAGAAAAGAACTCAGAAAACTTAAAATGGTGAAAAAATGTTTATATTTTAGACTATGATAATATGATATCCCACTGTTCAAAATCAACTGAACTGATAAGAAAGGGTGATCAAATATTTTCGGTCTTATCTATTCTCAGGCAGCAAGAGAAACAGGAGCACTAAAGGAAGCAAAGGATATGCTTGAAAAGAAAGTTGAAGAACTACAAATTCGACTTCAACTTGATAAGATAGCAAAGGTACTCTTTTGTGCTATTTAATGACCTTGTTTAGATTCAATGCTCTTGAATAACTTCAATTGTGTTCTAATCAGACTGATTTGGAAGAAGCAAAGAAGGTAGTTGAAGAGACAAACAGGAAGCTTCAGTGCTCTTTACAGGAAGTACAAAAGAAGTTGGAAGAGACACAGAAGGCCAATGTGAAACTAATCAAAGAACAGGAGGCGGCCAATAAGGCCCTGGAAGAAGCACCGCCTGTTGTCAAGGAAACCACTGTTCTTGTTCAAGATACAGAGAAGATCAATGACTTGACTCAGGAGGTTGAACAACTGAAGGTAACTAACAAAAATGTTTTGTTGCTAGTTTTTCGAACTGCTTGCAATGAAAATAGCATCCAGTAGTTTATATATTTATTTCTTTTTTTTCCATATTATTATATCTGACTTTTTACTGGTTTTCACATTGTATATAAATAAAATTTACTATTTTTATATTCTTTTCTTATTTGGATACTGGACCCAACTTTTTTATAACTTATTTGCGAAAAGCAGTGATAAATTAGATTTGGGTATTGTAGAAGTTGCTGCTTTCCACAATCTTCCCTTAGCTCTATTGAGTTCCACTTTTCTCATAAACCCATGCTGAAATCAAATCAAGCAAAGCAATTTCTGACATTGATTGTTGATTTTCAATTTTATATCAAGTGGTGCAAAGTCACCTAGTTTAGCTAAAATATGAGAAAGTGTTGGGGAAATTTTGTCATCATTTTTCTTAGAAATGATTTTGGTGTTATCTGAAATTATGGTAAAGTATTTTCTGTGATAGGCAAATAGAAGTAATAATAAGTAAGAACCTTCATGCAAATTGCAAAAGTAATTATGGTTCTACATTATGTACATTATGTTTACAGGCGTCAATGCAATCAGAAAAAGAGAAGGCCGAAGATTATGAGAAAAGGTTTTCGGAAGCACATCGAATAAGTGAAGATAAACAAAAGAAGCTGGATGAAGCCGATGGGAAGCTACGGATGCTCCAGGAAAATGTGCAGAGGTTCCTATTCTGCCTCATAATCATAACTTATATCATGTCTCCCCGGTAGATGCTTTGTTTATTCAATAGCGTATTATTAGGCTTTCTACAAGTAAAATAGTAGATCTTTGAGAATGGAAGCTAGTTAGATTGTACATACATCAATGACATTAATAAAAATATCATTTTATTTCATCTTGTGTTTTTCTTTGCCTTGCTTGGTGTTTAGTTGTGTATTAATTATGAATAATTGAGGCATAAGTGGGCCATAAGCATTATGTATTTGCCCAAAAGAGAACACAAAATAATACCCGGCTGTATGGTACACTTGATTTATATATTACATTATGGCAAACAATTAATCAATAACATTTTTTTCATTTTCTTTTCTTTAATAGGCTAGAAGAGAAGATATCAAATGTTGAGTCAGAAAATAAAGTTCTACGACAACAAGCTGTTTCAATGGCTCCAACTAAATTCTTATCAGGCCGATCAAAATCAATTATGCATGCAAGTGATATTAACCAAAAACTCTCCTTTAATAAATAATTAATGTTGAACATGTTCTTTTGTGGAACTTAATTACTTTTTTCTTGCTGTTATGTAAAACAGAGAGGCTCTGACGATGGTACTATACTAGGCAACAGTTCTATCCTAGCTCCGGTAAATAAAATTTCCTTTATTGAATTATAATATTCTTCCCTACAATGTGCAAGTACTTAAATCTATTTTAAATATTTAGGATACTAACGGCACACCAGCAGTTTCACGGCAGCTTACAAGGGATCGTAGTGAACTAGATGACAGACCCCAGAGGTCTCTCAATGAGAAGCAACAGGTCTAACACATTCAAGGAACATAATTAGACTAATAAGTTAGTCCTCACTTCTAGATTAACTAAACACTTGGTGTGAATTAAACAGGAGAATCATGACATGTTGATCAGGTGCATCGCACAGCACTGTGGCTTTTCAGGGAATAGGCCTGTCGCAGCTTGCATAATATTCAAGTGCCTTCTTAATTGGAGATCATTTGAAGTTGAGCGCACAAGTGTTTTTGATCGTATTATTCAGACTATTGGGCATGCCATTGAGGTTGGTGATTCTAAAAATCGTGCAAGTTTAAATAATAAATGCGTTGTCTGTGCTTTAAGCCTAAATTTTTGTTGTTTTCGAATTACACTCAACCTTTGCTGCCACATAAGCCATGGTTAAGTTAAATGACCCGTGATGTAATTTGATCTCCAACTTTTATTTTAAACTACAAAAATATATTTTGTAGAATCGGGAGCAACCTTGAAAATTTAATGGTGGGATGCTATTAGTTCATGTATTAAAAAACTTGTGTTGGTTGCAAGGTTTTAGTTTCTCAAGTAAAACCTCAGAACAATTATCTTAGAAGAGGATAAATGAATGGTGGTTTAAAAACAATCATAAAATTTGAATATTTTCAATCATTCCAATACAAGTTTTTTTTTTTCCGGTTTTGTCACCTTGGATTGTAGACTCAAGATAACAATGATGTATTGGCATATTGGCTCTCTAATTCTTCAACCCTTCTATTGTTGCTCCAACGTACACTAAAACCAAGTGGGGCTCCTGGGGCCCCACAGCGCAGGCGCTCATCTGCTTCAATTTTTGGGAGGGTGACTCAAGTATGCAGCTCCTTCCTTACCATTTTTATATTCACCTGCATATAACTTTTCTCAAGTAGCATAATTCATCTTTTTCATATTGGGACTCTAATCTATTTCCACACAAGGCTAGCATGCGTGTGCCATGCTGCTAAATTAAAAAAAGTACGGTGAATTTTGTGGATATTCTGCAGAAGGTTGAACTTCTGTAACCCCTAAATTATGCTCAATTAGTTCCATGAAATTATTATTTTAAGGATAAATTCGTTGAATTCTGTATTCTGCAACCCTGATCAGTGGGGTCAGTTCATTGATTGTTACCATAGAACTCACAATTCACACAATTACATGAGGTTTTTGCAATTATTTGGAATTGAAATACATTTGCATGTGTGGCTCTGCAACTACTAGTAAAGTTTCACATTTTGTATCACAGAGCTTCAGGGGAATACCTCAAGGAGTGGATCTCAGTTCTGTGACCGGTAGCTCAGGGGGCGGATCGGGTTCAGTAAGGCAAGTAGAGGCCAAGTATCCTGCCCTGTTGTTTAAACAACAACTTACAGCATATGTCGAAAAAATATATGGCATGATAAGGGACAACTTAAAGAAAGAGATAGCTCCTTTACTTGCTTCCTGCATTCAGGTATATTCCATTGAACATCTATATGGATACTTCATAGGATGTAAGTTGCGCTGTTATCAAGTTGGACATACATGACTGCCACTCCATGGATGGTGTTGAGATATATGTTGATTATTTTATCAGAATAAAACTTGGCTTAACCAAATTTTAAGTTCTTACTGTATAAGTATTGAAAATTTCTTTGTTGCCTTATGTAAAATGCTCTACAGAAAAGAATAACGTAAGACATCCATATGTGTATTAAAGATGACAACCTCTATCCCTCTTTCCCTATGTACTTAAAAGGTGCCCCTTTCTTGTTAGTTGATTATGTCTCTCTGTAGGTTATCAGGAAAAAATGGAGGGGTACTTTTGTGATTACCATGTTCTAAAATCCCTGTGAAATTCACATCCTTTCTTGTGGTATCAATCCTATCTGATGGCTTTCAGAGGCCTATATGAAAGAAGTTATACATTAGAGCTCGTATGCATTTGTGTTAAATGTTATAGCTTTTACACGGTTACTTATTTTATTTCACTTTTTTAGGCTCCCAGAAAATCAAGAGCAAGTTTAATGAAAGGTGGTCGTTCACCGACCAAAAACGTAGGCGGTCAACAAGATTTGATTGGTCATTGGCAAGATATAGCTAGGAGCCTCGCTAACTTTTTGAACACACTCAAGGCTAACAATGTTAGTAATCACATACTTGTTTAATTCTGGTTCACTACTTTTTGGAGGATCATCAACTTGGATTGAATTTTTTATTATATACAGGTGCCTCCCTTTTTGGTTAGAAAGGTGTTTCTTCAGATATTCACATTCATTAATGTTCAGTTGTTTAACAGGTGAAATATTTTTCTTAATATTCTTAGCTTGATTGAAATTTAAAATTTATCACTCTTTTTTTTTAATCTGTTTTCTTTTGTTGCAGTCTTCTCCTAAGAAGGGAATGTTGTTCGTTCAGTAACGGAGAGTACGTCAAGGCAGGACTTACTGAGCTAGAGCAGTGGTGTGTTGGAGCTACTGATGAAGTAATACAATTGATTTTTTAATAGATTTACACTAATTATCAAATAATAATTTATTGTTTTTTATAGTTTTTAGCAGACAAATTGACATGTTAATTAAAAATATTCGGTGTACTTCTTTCAGTATGCTGGGAGAGCTTATGACGAGTTGAAGCATATCAGACAAGCCATCGGTTTCTTGGTAAGCTGTTTAATATATCTATGAAAATCAAATGTAAAATTACTTTCTATGGCCCAAAAAAATTTATTTAATTTGCTCATGTCACTTTTTGTTTTCAATTCAGTAGGCAACTACGCTTTGTTCATGTAATATTCTCTTATTCCAGTAATATATCAAAAATAAATGTTTGTGTCATTTTCTTCCCTTTCAGGTTATTCATCAAAAATCAAAGAAAACATATGATGAAATTACTCATGACCTTTGCCCGGTAAAGTGTCAGCTGCCCTTTTGTTGAAAAAAAAAAAAAACTCATATTTTGAATCAGTTAACAATATTTTCTTTTTCATTGACAGACCCTCAGTATACAGCAACTATACCGGATTAGTACTATGTACTGGGATGATAAGTATGGAACGCATAGTGTATCACCAGATGTAAGTGCAATGGATGTTATTAAAATATCTATATTGGTTTCTGTTTCTAGAAAAAATTTAGCAACTTACTCTAAGTTTTGTAATGTAGGTAATAGCAAATATGAGGGTAATAATGAGTGAAGAATCAAATAGCGCTGCGGGCAATTCATTTTTGCTTGACGATGACTCAAGGTTAATCTCTATATTCTTTTGTCAACTTATTTTTCTTTATTTGCTTCTACTAAACTTCTATTATTTGGTCTATTTAGTGATGCCATGGTTATGCTTTCTTTAACAAGCCTGAATCACAATCCTGACAAGTTGCTGTTAATTTTGCATGCTAATGTAACCATGTATGTCATTGCAGCGTTCCATTTTCGGTTGATGACATATCAAAATCTGTGGAGCAGATAGACATCTCCAATCTTGAGCCACCACCTCTCATCCGAGAGAATTCTAGTTTCGTGTTTTTGTTGCCATCTAATCAGGATAAAAGTTAATTGTTTAGAATATTACTAGAAGCTGAACCCGAAAGGGCGTGAACAGCTCTGGTATTCCCCTCTAGTGTGTAGATGCTCATCTAAGCTGTAGAAATTAAGATTAAATGGGTTCTAGTCTTAGTGAAGCTATAAAATGGGTTCATTTTTTCGATAGTGTATCGAGTTAAGTAAATGAGCATAGACAGGTAATATACTGCCGTGTCCCTGGCAATATCCTTTGGAAGAATCTTAGATATAAGATGCAATTATTTATCCTTCTTTCTTACTAGCATAATAGAAATGGAGATTACATTGCTTTAGAGTTTGTTTCTTTAAGCGGGAATCCATGGGGGGAGTAATTTGTATACAGATAATTACGGAAAAAAGAAAGACAAATAAATATTCTTCATGTTCCATATCTATTAATTTAACAAAAAAAAAAAATCTTTATCCATACTCTATTCATACTGACAAGCTAACAAAAAAAAATTCACTTTACCTGTCACATTGAATACGATACTGATTGAATAAATGATAAAATGGTACTATCGACACCGCTATTTGTACTTCCAATAAAGTCCTAGAGAAAGATAAAGGAAGAAAAAATAAACTAAGAAATAGATGATAAATAAATAAATATAGAGATATCATATCTCATCACATATGAGAATATATCTATATATAATTTAGAGATATCATCTCATCACATATGAGAATATATATAATTTTATTTTTATAATTAATTTATAGGGTAATAAGTATGGAATAGTCTTTATCATTACTCTTATTCATTAAGTTAAAGAAAAATATTATTCATATATATATTTAACAAGCTAACGTAAAGAAAAGAAAAAACGTATACATATCCGTCTTATGGAATATAGATACGGATCAGAAATGAAACCCTACTCAGAAAAACAAATATTTCGCTCTTTGAGAAAAAAAAGGAAAAGAAAAATTAATGCGCCGTCCACAAGCTGGATGGAATCAAAAGAATTTAAATTGCCTTGGTACGATTGAGCAATGACGCCAATCCTTAACATTTCCACAATTATTAATTAAACATTAGAGGAAGACTTTGTGACTCATTATCTCACCCTGCGCATGATACGAAGATAGCATAAATAAAATCAGAAAAAGGTTCTATTGTATTATTAGGTCAGATGGAGACCTGCACTGACGGCAAAGCATCTTTCACTTGTCAGTGAAAGAAAAAAAAAATTACATTTTGGTATCCAAGAATGAGTCCAGTTAGCATAACATCGGTGTTATATGACATAAATTTCAAAATTAATTGAATAGATTTCAAATGACTAATCTAAACTGATCAAACTGATTTATTTTATGAGTGATGTGTTTACATGCAAATGTTTTATATTTTCGAATTATTTTAGTATCAAATCAAGCGGTTACAAATGTTGAAAAACAAATGCATTAAAATTAACTTAAAAACTCACACATTTGACCGCTTGACTTAATACTAAATAAATTCAAAAAATTATAAAATTTGCATGTAAATGCAAAATTAATGAAGTAGATCGATTTGAACGGTTTGAATTTACTATTTGAAGTCAGTTCGATAGATTTTGAAATTGATGTTATATAAGTTAAAATAACACTGATGTCAGACTCTCCAAAAATGTTGTTCTTTGTACTTGTCAGAGAAGACGCAACTTGCAGAAACTGGAACTGATCCTATTTTATTTGTTAGGTTGTCTTATATTTTATTAACAGTAACGAACAAATTGATAATCCTTAAAAATATTAAACCTCTTAATTTTTTAAGCTATGTCACATCATCTCTATTAATTATCATTTGTCTGATTTTATTTATCTTTTGTCATTTATTTTAATTGAAGGACTCATGTATCTTATTTCTTTCTTCTTGTTTGAAAAATGTGTTTGATGCGTCTTAAGATGTCTAAGGTATAATATAATTCTTAAAAAAAAAAATTTCTATATTGTTTTTGCATATATATTGGGCGTCTAATCAGGTTGTTTATAATTACCAAAATAAACAATATATTACTTGCAACACATCATGTAGAAAATATCATGAAATGAAATTTATAATTATTGATCGCTTTATCTTTTATGTGAATATAATTACTAATTAATTAAATAAAACTATGTAAGATATTTTATATAAATCAATTTTGTCTTCGTCGTCGTCATCAACAACAGCAACATCGTCGTCGTCATTATCATCATCACAACAACAACAACAACAACAATATATTAGTAATAATAATAACAATAATAACACCAATAATAATAATAATATTACTCAAAAACAAAAACAAAAACAATAACAATAATAAGAGTGAGGCTAGCGTGTGCTAGACTTGTCAAGAGGATTTGGTAAGTTTAATTCTAAAATATATCGGATTTGATTCAAACAGTTGAAATTGATTTACTTGACGAGTGATGTTTGTACGTGTAAAATTCTAAAATTTTCAAATTTATTTAGTTAAAGTTTCTTACTCATACTCTTATTCGATAAATTAACAAATTTTTTTTATTCATATTCTTACTCAATAAAATAATAAACAAATTTTTATCTATATTCGCTTAATAAACAAATAAGATAATAAAAAAAACCCGAATAAAGAAATTTCCCTGAAGTTTTTAAATATGTCATTCAAGAAAAAGTTAAATTAAATAGCCATGATTTTGTCAGAATTCTATTTTTGGTACAACCGCAACGTGAAATTGCGGACAAGATGTCCGCAACTTCACGTTGAAGACACATTTTATTTATTTTTTCTCAAAATTTTGGTTTTCAATGTTGATTGACTAAGAAAATCATTGAATTGGATCATAGAGTGAAGTTGTGAATACTCAATTTTTATCCACAATTTCACGTTTCGAGCGTGTTAAAAATAAAATTTTGACCAAATGGTTTAACTTTTTTAAGATGGTAAAAATAAAAATATCGGGAAATTTCCTCAACACCCTACAGGCTAGTAGGCTACAGGACTTAAATAGTCAACCGAGATATAACTGATTGTAGGCTGTAGCCAGTTAGCAGTGGGCACCGCAGTAGTCTTCTGAATCTAGAAATTTCTGTTGTCAGGTAGCATGTTACATCAATAATCAAAATGAATAATAATATATACCAGTGTAGAAAATGGCAGTTTGGCACAACGCATTAACATATGCCTTGAGAAAGCAAGCAACTTCACGGCATTCTCTCTTCTCTTCGTCCTTAAGAAAGCATATAGAAATATAGAATAGCAGCAACCAAATGTACTTCATTTAGTGTTGTTGTGTGAGTGTAATCATGATCAATTTCGTCCAGCTCAGTTCGGGTCCGTTGGACTCCATAACTGTCTGATCCGCTTTAAGATCCGTGTGCACAAATATTAAAGCAAATTCACACGGATCTTAAGACAGATAAGACGGTTATGGAGCCCATCGGACCCAAACTGCTCTTGCATCCCAATTATATTTCTCAAAACTAAATAGACAGAGGCACATGGTCCCCGTCCCACCCCACCTCTCAAACCCCAATTAGATGTTGGCTTTTTTAGCCTTTTAGAAACTTCTTTTAGCCTCAATGCCTACTTTCCTCAAGCAAAGTAGAATTCAAATATCGCCATTGTTACTTGTTACGGATCCATGGTGGGGGACCTCTCCCAACGTTTAAAAATGAATTCTTGCAATTGTCCCTCAGTGGCTTGTAACATAATTGTGTTACTATGAGCACTTGGTCTAAAGAGGGTTAATTTTACTTACTAGTCGGTAAACTACATGATTTTCATTTTAAAAGTTAAAATGATTGATCCAAACTGTTCAATTGACAGTCAAATTTTATATTTCTTAAAATTATTTTTACTATTTTAGATAGGTAGAAACTCACTACTTTCATATAGTCTAGAATTTTTGGATCAAGCGATTTTCTACATATCTGAAAGATAAAAAAAAATTAAAAAATAGAAAATTTGTCATCCAAGTACATTATCATATAAAGATTATATCAGATGGTTCAGATTAATTGTTTAGACTTTAAAAATAAAAATATAAATTCATAGTACACGCTGCATAATATTGTAACCTCATTCATATTTTGTACTCAAATTTAGTCAGCTCAATTTTTTATTTCTCGACACGACTCAATTTTTATGGTCTAATTTCGATCAATTTTATTCATCTCAAGGTCTTCATTGAACAATTTATTTTTAATTTAATTAACAGCCGAATATATATATTTAAAAGTGCCGGAGCTTTTGCATCGTTCTTTTTGTAATGGAAAAGCTGACTTGCTCCATCAAAATGGAGTTTCTTGATTCCTAATATCATAGAGCAAATTATATTGAATTGCTATAATAAAAACTCATCCAATTAGCGCTATAACTGTTCAACGAATGATTTAGATTAGATAAATGAAGTCATATAATATTGATCCGTTAATTAAAAATTCAAACCTATTATTTCAACTGATGGTGCGTCCAGTGAACCAGTTCTGTTTCCAAAAATTTGGTGCACCGAATCACATCACGGTCTGAAATATTCTTTTCTAGCTATTTTTTCCTGTTGAAATTAGCAGACATGAATTGAGATGAGAACGTGGTTACGTGGATAATATCGAATCCATATTAAGAATTAGTATTAGACCTGGCAAAAACATGACCTGAGAGATTATCGGTTTGAAATTCGAATGGAAAAAATCTTTTGTTGTAATAATATGAGTATGGAACTAGGTCAGCTGTCTCCCAAGCCCCTCAACCTTCTCCTCCATCTCTCCACTCTCTTTCATCTAACTCTGTCATTTTTACTTCTTGTAGATCTCATTCTCGACACAACATTTTCTCTTTCTTGGTACAACATCCTCGGGCAAGAAGGAGAATGAGAGAGGGGGAAGGAACCGGAGCCAAAAGTGCGGTATCGTCGGAGCTTAGAGCATAGAGTCCCATCTCGGTCGGAGCACGGTGGTGAGTAGATCCGGTTGTCGTCAGAGCACGGCGGCAATCGAAGAAGCAGATCCAATCGTGGAGCGAGAGGAAAGGAATTAATGTCGAGCGGAGCCGAGAATGCGGTATGTCGAAGCTCGGAATGTAGAGTTTTCATCTCGGTCGGAGCGCGGCGGTGAGTAGATCCGATCGTTGTCGGAGCGCGGCGACTATAAAAAAAGCGGATTCGGTCATGAAGCGAGATTGAAAATAAATTCTAAAATTGTGTATGAATTTAAATATTTACTTTTATGTTATATGAGGAGATAGAATTAAAAATTTGTAAATAATTTTTTCTTATCAATATATTTGTTAGTGGTATTTTAACCACTAATCATAAAAAAAATATGAGTATGGAATTTAGAGGTTTGCGCTTCATCTTTCTTTCAAAAAAAATATCTGATCTATTCAAAAAATTAGTTATAGATATCTGTATCCGAATATCAAAATGTTTGTTCTGGAGCTGTGATGCAACCAATTAGTTTTTCAATTTTCAAAATTGAAACAGTCGATCCAAATCGTTAGATGTGATCTCTATATAAAAATGTGCTTGAAGACCAAATTTTACATTTTTTTATTAAGTACTATTTATTAAGAAAATTTTAAAATCGCTGATTTTAATAAACAATGAAAAATTTCTAGATCATTGAAAATAACAATTTTAAAACTACCTTAATAAATAGTAAACAAATAAAAAAAATATAACATTTGGTCTCTAAACATATTCTATTATAGATTGAATGTTGAACGGTTTGGATCGACTGTTTGGACTTTGAAAATATAAAAACCGAAGCGTTTGTTCCATAGCCTAGAAATAAACGTTTTGATATTAGTCAATCTCTCTCTCTCTCTATATATATAGAGAGAGAGAGATCCACTTACACTTTTTTTGGTGACATTGAATTACACCCTACATTTTAAAGTTTTCAAATTCCAAACAATTCAACATGATGGATATATTAAAATGTGCTTGCATATCAAATTTTACATTTTTTTATTTTTTTTACTATTTATTAAGTATTTTACAAAATCGTTATTTTCAGATCATTGAATTTTTGTACCCATCTTAATAAATAGTAAAAAAAATAAAAAAGATGTAAAACTTTGATCTGCAAGAATATTTTAATATATACATCATGTTGAACGGTTTGAATTGACTGTTTGAACTTTGAAAATGTAGGGTGTAATCCGGTGTTATCAAAAAAGAATGTAAGTAGATCCCTTCTCATATATATATAACATATAATTTAATACATATTTTAAAAAATATCATCTTATTCACTATTATAATTAGATAAATATTATAAACTTTAGTATTTTGTAATAATATTTATATATTTTTTAATAAATATTCGATTCGATCCGTAATCATATTCGCATCCGAAAAATAAAAATGAATACGGATATAATTTTACCGTATCCGATCCGATTTCACTCCAACACAAAACTCGTGCATGCCTAAATTTTTTTTTACGAAATTAAAAATTTTAATTATCGGAAAAGAGAAGGATCAATGGTTCGATCGGTTAAAGTATCCGGAAGTTGCAACGTGCAATTCGCTACAATAAATTCAAAATTATTGGACCGGCCTAATGGTCTCAGTAGAAGCTATAAATTTGATATATAAATTAATTTACGAATTCAATAAAATTGAATCAATAATTTGACTTTATTAAAGACTGAACTAAAAATTAGATCTCATTAGTTTTTGCATTATTTGATCGTTGGCATAATAGAGACTATTTGAAATAGTGCATCAAAATAATATATTTACTATTCAAAATAGCTAGAATAATTGTTATTCTCTATTTTTTGTAAATGTAGAATAACTACTATTTAGAACTGTGAAGAGAACAAAATGTTTTATTCTCAGATCTCCACTAACATAATCTCAAAATGATAAAATTGATATCATTTTTGCTGTTTTCATATTGTGACAATTCGTTTGAGACTGCACTTATTTTTCATATTGGCATGGAAATTGAAGCGATAATAGAGGCTATTTGGAATAGCAAGTGCGTCAAAATAATATATTTACTATTTAGAGGTGTGAAGAGAAAAATATATTTTATTTTTAGATTTCTGCTAACATAGTCTCAAAATGATAAAATTGGCATCATTTTTGCCGTATTCATATCGTGACAATTTGTTTGAAACTGCACTTACTTATTTTTCCTCTTAATTAGCACCTTATTAATAGTATTATTTCTCGATTATTACTATTCATTATTTTAAATATGCAATCTAAATAACATTTTTATTAATTTGAATAACAACATTTTCATCTAATTTATAAATCACTATTTTTTTATTTCCATCTACCAAGTTGAAAATTTAGTCATTCTAACTAGCTCCCGTTCAAACATACTTCAAAAAATTGGTTCGGTATGATTTGATATTGTTTCCGATAATTTAATTTTTAATTCTCATTTTTACGGGCGTGCGTTGGTGTGACCTTATCCACCAATCTATACGAGAAACGCGCCTTTTGAAGAAGAGGCCAAACGGTCACAAACAAACAAACCAAGGCGTGTGGAGTGGAGGGGACGCTTATCGCTTTCGTCAAGTCACGATGTATCGTCAATACAGAGGCAATGAGACGTTAGATTTGTTCCATTCATGGGATTTTAATTATTGGTTCCATTTATTTATTATTTTTGTTTGCTATGTTGCCTTGGTCCTGCTTCAATTTTTGTCTCTTTTGTTTTTGACGGTTTGAATTTCAATTTGAAATGCCCAAGTCCTTTAGCCGCTCTTTGCCGGCCTTGTTTCTTTCTTTTTTTCCTTCTAAGATTTATGTTGAATTTATTTTTTTCAATAAAATATTGATGCTGATAATAATCATTATATAACCTAGCTAGTGAGATAATACTAACATATTTTCATTTAAAAGTTTACACAGATAGTGGGAGGTAGAGAAGGAAAAACGTGACACGCCGTGACGTGACGTGACGTGACTAAAATAGCAGCAGACCACGCAAATTGTCACGTCACGCGTGGTCACGCCGTGATCACGCGTGACGTGACATAACGTGAATTAGTCACGTCAATTTTTTTTTATATTTTAATTTATATTGTTAAAAATTCATAAAAAAAAATTATGAAAAATTCTAAAAAATTCTAAAATTTTTGAAATGAGTAAATAATATTGTTAAAAATTCAAATTATAAATATTTATTAAGCTAAATTAATAATCCCAACCTTGATTGTACATATTGTACCCATAATATTCGTAATTGTGATCACACGTGACTATACGTGACCACGTGACGTGATTGGTTTACGTGACGTGACGTGACGTATAATTTTCATAGAATGCAGTAGAGAAGGAAATTTGTCACGGCGTGACTAGTCACGTCACGGAACGTTAACGTCACGTCACGTCACGTGTGTCGATTACGTGACGTGACTCGTGTGACGTGATCATTCGCGTGACGTGACTACATTCTAGTGAAAATATACGTCACGTCACGTCACGCGAACCAATCACGTCACGGTATGAAACATAGAGTATGCATTTTTTTATATGTATAGAGTATTCATATTTTTATTTTAGTGTAAGTTCAGTGATATTGGCAATACTGATTTTTATTTTCTTTAGTTTAGTCTAATGAATGTTTGTAATTTGAATTTTTAAAGTAATGTCAGATGCAACATTTCCTACAAAAATAATTTTTACAATATTATTTACTTATTTTAGAATTTTTTATAACTTTTTTTCTAAATTTTCAACAATTTATATTAAAATATAAAAAAAAATTGACATGACTAATTTACGTCACAACACGTCACGTCGCGTATGGTCACGGCGTGACTACGCGTGACGTGACCATCCGCCACCATTTTGGTCACGTCACGTCACGTCACATGAAAAAAAAAGTTGATCACGTCACGTGACCAAATCACGGCGTGTTTGTCACGTCACGTCACGGCGTGTCACGTATTTCCTCTTCTAGAATGTAGTCACGTCACGCGAATAATCACGTCACGTAATCGACACACGTGACGTTACGTGACGTGACTCGTCACGCCGTGACAAATTTCCTTCTCTAGTGGGAGGCCACCTCAATTATTGAATAATATCTTAAAAAAATAGGTTATGTTTTATATTTAAAAAAAGAGAAGAAGTTACGTCTTATATAATCGAAGGACTTTGATTTTTTTTATTCTCATTTTAAAAAAAAAATTCTACCAACAGAGCATTTTCATAAGTTTGCAAATTAAAGTACAAAATTCTAATTGACACTTTCAAAAAATTTATTGGCACTTTTAATTTCACTTTTATGGATGCTGTACAATTACAAATTTTGAAAGAATTCATTAGATCAAAGTCAATCAAATTCGGTGTCGTGACATTAAAAGCAACTGTTAATTAATTGCATGGATGTAGCAGTTGTGAAATTAAGTTAGAAATTAATTTCTTTTTACTACTTAACAACTATTTGAAATTGGTAATTAATTTTATGGATGGAGATGGTCTAACTAATAATGTAACAACATTGGATGTTAATTAAGATTCACTAGATTTCAAAATTTTGGCAAAGTATTTTTAATTTGAAACCTCCTTATTTTAAATAGACACCAAAATATATTTGATTCGATTAGATAAATTCTCTCTCTTACTTCCGGCCGGAATCAAAATCAATTCGAAACCTATACAAAGTACAGAGAATACGCTTTAAAATCGTACAAGGTTAAAATGGACGGTTGGGATCTCATCAGTTATTGCCCTGAATTTGAATTCAAAGAAACCAACCTTATGCAACACAATGATCTTTCCTAAAAGTAAAACAGGACCTGCTTTCTATCTTTTGAGTTCAAAAGGCCAGCATGCCACGGAACCTACTTTAATTTGAACAAAGTTCCTGTGTTATATCAGGTGCAATCAATGTTCCTGTGTTTTCGCTTACTGCTCGCAATAACTAGTGTTGTTCTCTGTTGTAAGAAAGTGAAACATTTAATTTCTTCGAAAGTCATAGTGTGTAGTGGATCTCTGCGGCCTGGGACCTACATTTTCATTGTCTCAGAAAATCATGACACGCTGTTCGCAGGTGAGCTACTGCAAAAGTGTGGACGGGAAAATTTCATAATATATCCAATATTTGTTGGGAATAAAAAAAACCTCGATCAGGCCGCTGGTTTCTGTAATTTAACGAGAACTTGAAATTACAGTCCTACCCTTCTACTATTCGTCTTCATGGGACGTTGTGAATCGTAAGTTGTTACGTTCTGGGCCCCACTATGGAAATTTGATGATCATGGGCAATTTTGGAAACGAATTTTTTTTTCCTAATACCTGGACGGCGGGCCAGCTGTGCGTCAAACGAAATTCCGAACGCACGACACTACAGAGACTGTCGCGGGAGCGCATCCTCTGCGGAGTTTTACCGGCGGAGCTGTGCGGTTCTTTTAATCTGGACCGTTCGTTTTGATCGGACGGTCTAGATTTAATCTACAAGCCGGTGAGTGCTCGTTCGATGGAGGGGGCAGTATTAATTTTTCTTTGAGATTCGTGCTATAATCTTATTTGATCCGTCCGATCAAAACGAACGGCCCAGATTAAAAGAACCGCACAGCTCGGCAGGTAAAAACTCCGCAGAGGATGCGGTTCCAGACTGTCACATGCCACCAAAATTTCTATGTTCGCTATTTTTATTTGAATTAAAAATTTTCTGTACCCGTATCTTTGCACCAGTTTGTGATCAGAAATTCAGAAGTTTGTTCAATTCTTTGTTACAAATTATCAGTTCGCTGATGCGAAATTAAATTGAAAAAATATTATTAAATTTATATATTTTAAAAATACAAATTTAGATTTGAGTTTTAAATAAAAAATCCAGGACCGTGAATATAATTTTTACTTTATGGAAGATACATTGACATAAAGTTTAATGGAATTATAAATGTTCTTTTTGTATTAGATTAAAATGTCAAAATATTCAATGTAATAAATATGAATATATGAATTATAACACAAATAAAAACAAGTTCAAAATATTTTTGTGAACTTGAGTTTACTACAGCATCAACTTGCAAAAAATTTCAACAAAATAGTTTGTATTTGAGTATACAAAAAATATGTTTATTTTTTTAATGTTTCCACTTGAATATATTCTATTTCAGAAACATATTTACTTCCAATGAACACAGTTAAAATATCAATAATTAAACAAGGTCATCAAACAAAGTGTGGTATATATTTTTGACTTTAACACTACTATTTATGAAAGTCTAAAAATGTATATTAATAAATTGCTTATTTGGTCTGTTTTTAGATATTCCTAACTTACATAAATTAACCTAATATAACTATTCTATAATTAGCCAACAAAAAATAATAGTTATCATTGTGAATTTTATATTTTTATCCTTTTGTTATTTTCATTCTAATATAAAAGGAAAGAAAAATTATGGCCAAACTTAGAACTTACGAACATTTTTTAAATTATATTCTTTAATACTATGTTAAAATCATATAATTATGATATTTTATAATTAATAATTTTAAGACAGAGGCGTTTTGGATTAAAAGAATTATACTTATTAATAATGATGAAATATAATAAATTAGTTCTTCAATTTTTATAATGTATTAATATAATAACTAATTAAATTTCTTTGACGAATATATTTTTCTGAGACAGTTTAGGAAGGCTGTGTGGATAAAAATAAAATGGGGGCTCTTTCGGGTACCCGTAGCAATGCCAAAAAAAGCACTTTTAATGGATTAATTTTAGAAGCAACCCCTTGTTTAATCTATTTTACCACCACCTGTCTGTCTTCTCTTCTTCTCCAGCTCACATCTGCACCGGCACCATCACCTTTATATTTCCCCACCTTGCCCCTTTCTCCTTTGCTTTAATGGCACTCACAACTGCACCATTTTAGACCATTCCTTTCCCCCCTCGTCCTCTCTCTCTCTTCCCCAAGGAGAAATTTAAAAGGGAGGCAAGGAGAGAAGGGAAAAAGAGATAGAAGCGAAGATGCTGGATAGTCTGTTTGGTTCCAAATTCTCAAATAAATGGTAAGGATATCGAATTGAAGCTCTCAACCTTTGGAATTATCTCCTTGATTTCGTTTGTAACATGCTGTTTTTGGCGTTTGTTGATTATATTTATTTCGGGTAATGAAGCAAGCACTCGGTAAAATGCATAAGAACGAGGCTGGATCCGGTTAGGAAGAAGAAACAGGCAGTGTTGAGATATTTGAGGAGAGATGTAGCCGAGCTTCTCTCTCATGGCCACGACCTCAATGCATTTGGAAGGGTAATTTCATCTTTTCTATATTTCTTCCTCATTCTTCCTTCTTTTTGTATTTAATATTTCAATAAGCAACAACCTGCAGTTGTTGTTTTTTTTTTTTTTTTTTTTTTAAATTTGGAATATGTTCAGAAACCGGACACATTATTTTAATCAAAAAATAATTTAATTTCTATATAATGGTTTCCGAGGGAATTTTAAGTGATTGACCTTTTGATAATTGGTTTTCGAGAAATTCACATATAAAATAGAAAAATATTGCTAATCCTTCACAATTGATAAATGTTTTGCAGGATTTCCTGAGGGCCCTTTTTAAAAAAAAAATCAATCATTCTCTCTATTTAATTCAATATCTGCTTTGCACACACCCTTTAACTTTATTGCCTGCTTTCCTTGCTTAATCTGAAATTGTCTTGAACTTTAAAAGTATATTGTGGGAAAATAATCTTGCTATGTAATTGAGCTAAAAAAAAGAAAGGGAGTTTGACATAAGTTCCTCAAAATTGCAAAATTGTCTCTTGTCATTTTTCATTTAATTTGTGGTGAGTACTGCCATTATTCAATAGATCTCACTTTATTTTTATTTTTTATTGTGTCCTTTTTTTATGGATGTTGTTGTTTTCTTATATTTATATTTAGTATTTGCTGGCTTTTCATCTTCAATTTGCACATTTCTTTTGTGTATTGAGAAGAAAAACAAATTGTTTTTGACTGATTCTTACATTTTTTTATGGTATAGTCCTATGTTTTTTTGCTCCTTTTGCTTGATTGGATTTATCTGTAGATTATGCACTACTAGTTTTTAGCGGTTCCCTGTCCAAACTCCAAAAACCAAGCATACTAATTTAAATGCCACCAGTCAAATTAAGTATAGTGGTGGTTACATCTATTAAGAAACTGTCCCATTTGAAAACTGTTTTAGATCCCAACAACCTAAGTTTAAGATTTTTCAATTAACCAACTCATCATCTCTTGTGTATTAATAAAACGCAAGCCTTTATTCCCGGACTACTAAGTCATATCTGTAACGCACCATCCACCAAGTAATTTAAATGATTGTTTTTTCTTAATTCCAACAGATGGAAGCCCTTATTGTTGAAATTAATCTATCCTCTTGCTATGACATGATTGAGCAGTATTGTGCTGATTTATTAAATCAACTTTCAGCTCTTCAGAAACAAAGGTATATCCTGTTTGATAGTCCAGAATTATCTGCTTTTGGAAAATTTCTCGAAAAGACAGTTATGGGTTGCTCTTTTCATGATGGGTGGAGCTTTACCTACCTAACTATTTCAATATTTTGTTCCTTAGTTTTCTTCTATTAGTAGGAGACTACAGTTCAGCCTTGTAGTAAATTGAGTTAATGCTGTTTCCAACGAAACATAGGCAAATAAAATCTGAGTCACATACTGTTTTTTCTCTATTGTTAAATTCAATTCAATGGTAGAGACTCATTGGTCCAGATGCAATAAATTTTTGAGATCTATAGCAAGGGCCCACAAGTTATTTCACTGCTGAATATTTAACTCTATATATGAATTGACATACTTTAAACCAGGATCACATGGTGAAGTCAATGCCTTACATTTGTGAACCCAGACTTGCAGAAATCAGGAATTGTTAATTCTGTCAAATTTATTGTTTCTTTCTAATTCTGTCATATGCTCTTATTGTCCAATGTTTCTAATGTTCACAAAGCGAAATGAAACAAAAGAAAAGAAGAATCTAATTTAGTATTGAAACATTTTTTCTTTTTTCACAGAGAGTGTCCTGATGAAGCCAAAGAAGTGATTTCAACCTTAATATTCGCTGCTGCTAGATTTTCTGATCTGCCTGAATTATGTGATCTTAGACGAGCTTTTACTGAGAGATTTGGTGGTACCATGGAATCTTTTGTGAATTCTGAGGTATTGTATTTCTCAGTTACCATACAGTGTAAATCAAAAGGTATTGGTCAGATTGTACTGGGACTAGAGTACTAGACAGCTTGTACAGTACTGAATAAGCTGGTATTGTACTGTGTTGGAGTTGAGCTGAGGATAATTTATTGGAAAAAGACAACATGGATACCCGAAAACAAGGGAAATACTATTATGTGATTTCTTTTTATTTATGGATTTCAACCCTATTTTTTTAATAGTATCAGGTTTAAATTAAATTCTTTCTATTTGAGCATTTGGAAACAGCTCTTCTTGCCCTGTGGTTTAAATGTACTTCTGAAAGCTTATGGCCTCTTTTGACAGTTTGTGAAGAAAGCTCAGGACAAGACATTTTCAGATGAGAAAAAGCTTCAACTAATGCAAGGAATTGCTCAAGAATTTTCTGTTAGATTTGATCCAAAAGATTTCCGCCGCAGAATGTCTAATCCTGCCGAAGCTAAATCTGTTAGTATTTGGAACTCCCTTTTTCTGATCAATCTCTCTCTGTTTTTCCCATTTAAGTATTAAGGGTAGTAATTCGATTAAGCTTTCTTACTGGACCTTTTTCAGTGTTGTAAACAGGTATATATGCCTGATCAGTATATAAAAATCTAGCATATATGTTATGAGTCATGACATCCTTTTTTTTTTTGATATATTTCTACAGGATCTACCCGAGAAACTAGTACCTCCTAGAAATGGAGAAGCTTATAAGAAAACGCCTAAGCCTAAGATCCATTCTGATGATATCCCAAGAGAAAAGAGACCGAATCCAAAACCTGTGGCAACTGCGCATAAGCAGGAGACTCAACAGAAAGTGGTATGGGATGAGCCTAGAGCATTGAGAGCCAAACAACAAGTCGTGAGGGATGAGCAAAAAGAATTACCGGCTGAACTGGAAGAGTCGTGGGCTCAACCAAAAGCATCATGGGCTCGGCCAAGGGAATCACGAGCTGATCCCAGAGCTGTACAGGCTGAACCAAAAGATATTCATGTAGTTCCATCAAAACCTGAAAGAACAAATCTGTACCGCAGAGATCACAGATTTCCGACTGAGGATATGCCAAAAAAGCACCATCACAAAGAAAAAACAATGCATGGTCAAGTAACAGACGTGTCCTATTCCCTTAATGAAGAGAAACCTGGGCTCCATTCAGCCAAATCTCTCTCTGAAAAAGAGCAAGGAAGTAATGGTTTGGTTTTTGATAGATCAAGGAGACGAGATAATGGGTCAGATTATATCAGATCAGAGTCCAATAATGATAGAGAAGCAGATGACTATATCAAACCTTCCAAAGGAAAAGGTATTAATATGGCTCCTCCCTACACCAAACCAAAAGCAACAAAAATTGACAAATTTAAAGAAGAAGAGTGTAATGGTTCAGACCGGCATCCTGCAGAGAGGCCACCTATTAGATCTGTTAAGGATGAGAGGGTGCTTAACATGGTCCCACCATATGTTAAACCAGGGTTCGAGCAGCAAACTAAGCATGGTGATCATTATGGCACCTCTCATGGGGAGAGACCAAGGCCTGTTTCAGTTAGGAGCAAAGTTCCAAAACCACCCCTTGCTGATGCTAAAACAGAATATGAGTTATTTGATGAAGCAAACATGAACCGCACACCAAGTATGAGGCGAAAATATGGGCATAGGCATGAGATCAGAAGCCATGACGACGAGGATGATGTTCATGCTAGGCATAGGCACAGAGAAATGCATGATGATGGTGTTAATGGTGAGATGCATGATGGAAGACATCATCTCAGGAAGCATAAAAGCCAGGGAAGCAGTGCAAAATATGATGAAGATGAGGAAGAGGAGGGTGATGATGCGATTAATTATGGCAATCTCTTGCGAGGAACTCCTCGTAGCCACAGGAGGCACAGAGAGAAGCGGTCTTCTAGACATGAATCGGAAGGAGATGATGAGGAGAGAATGATGGATAAGCTGCTCATTCATTATAGCCGCAAGGGTTTGGTTGGTGCTGAACCTGTCAAGGAGAGGGTCCGGGAGTATGCAAATGGTAGTGAACCAGTTAAGGAAAGAAGCAGAGCAAGGCATCCACCACCACCACCTTTGACTACACGTCCTTCAGTGGACCGGGTGCACCATGCTCCAGAGAGAGCAACATCTCTTCCTGTTGACCAGGTTCATGAGGAAGTGGTTCGGTTCCCAGCACGTGCAACTTCCTTGCAACCTGATTTGTATAGCCCTAATGGAGGGCCGCGGGTGCATCCAAATTTACCGGACTACGATGAACTGACAGCCCGCTTGCGTGCGCTGAGAAATGCTTGAGATGAATTGTAGAATTACATTATTTGTGGATATGCATTTTTTAATTGCAATTGAAAGAGTCTATAGGATTTGATTGAGATAATTAGTCTGGGATCAAAAGTGATTTGGATTTAAATTATCAAAGCATGAGAATTTGTCTGTGGTGAGAGGGGTTTCCTTTGCCACATGTACGACAATTTTGGGGTTGCTGCTTATGTCAGAAAGGCTCTTTTTATCCCCGGAAATATATGTTTGAATATTTAAAGTATGAAACTCTAATTTGTGTGATGTCCTGGAGATTGAACTTGTTCGAATTTTTGTGTGTGTTGTGTTCTTTTATTCTGGTATTTTGTAGATTTTTTATCTCTACCCTTTCCACCTCCTCGTAGCACGTCTCCATTTCATCTTTTAATCTCCTAAAATCTTCAGCCCGTAACCAATTCACAGTCCATTTCTCTTCTCTGTTATCTTCCTTTTTTTGAAAAACAACGATCTGTAACAGTTTGTCAGATAAACATAGAGCCCTTGCTATTCAGTCCGCAACTCCGCATCACTTCAAAATTTAATTATGTCTATAGTCTATGATGTATTTGTACATATTGATGTAACCCATCGAAATCTTGGAAGTGTATATATACTTGGCGTACTTAATTTTTCCTCCAATTTTTTAAATCTCATGGCCAGCCCATAGACTAATCCTTTCCTTAAGAACAAAACAGCTATCTTTTCTCCAAACCAACAAACAATAAGCCCCGTTCTTCCTTCTACTCTGGGTACCGGGTTTGAATTCTTTCAATTCTTCAACTTCTTCTTTTTTTTTATTATTATTTTTGTTTTCTCTGTACCTTCCGGTGAGAGTCATAATATACGATAGAGAAGTAGTTGGGCAAAAAGGAAATTAACCATGGCTACAAAGATATCTAAAAGTTAATAATATAATATCAAAACAATAAAGTATAATAGATAGCAAAACACACTTTCAAAAATACCCTAATTGACTATCAATCAAAATATATTCTAATTATTATAAACAGAATAAAAATAAAGAACGATCGGAAAACATCATAATTGATTACAATAGGGTTACTCCGGAAAACATCGTAACCAATATAAAATAACGAGTCAACAAATAATATAATTGGTGTAGATAGAAGCCAATATCTAAAAAATTCCCTGATTGGTGAAATAATGGATCAGTCCTCATTTCTATAATTTTAATTTTTTTCAATCACGTAGATTAAAATTTAATGGATTTTTTTTCTTAAGTTTTCATATGGTTCAGCCCTTGATAAATTGCTAAATATGTCTTGTAGCATAGTGATTAGAATTCCATTTTATAACTGTAAAAAAATAGATCCAATTCTAACACCACACATTATGCATGCATTTTACGTTTCACCTCTCTAATTTAAAAACCTCTGATATCAATATCGACGAGGATCAGTCCAAAACAACCTAACCAATGTTAATAGATGATCGACAGGTAAAAAACCGAGGCTGACAAATATTTAATACGAAAGAAAACAACAAAAGCAAAGACTCCAGTGGTCATGAGTAATTAAGGTGCTAAAAAATTATCTGTGTGACGCAGTATTCATGCCCTTTTTTTGGAATTTGGAAAATACTTTTTTTAAGAGGAAATAATTAATCCTCTTAATAGTCAGCTGTCTGAAATAAAAAAACATAGCACTTGAATCACTCCACTTGCCTATATGAAATAAAGGTTAAAAGTCTTCAAATCACTCTAGGGACATACACTAAATTATAAATAATAAAAGAGAACAATATCTTATTTAATCGTATTAGATGTTATTCTTGTTTTCTAACAAACTTGCATGTCATATAAAACCAAACAAACAGTGATTAAAAAAAAAAACTATTATTCGTACAAAAAGAAAAAAAAATATATCGCTTGAAAATACAAACAATATCCGATTTTTAAGATAAGGCAACTAACAAAATTGTTGACAACAAGTCTATCTAATAACAAATAGAAAAATAATACAAAACTAAAAGTAAAAGGAACATATATCCCAATGAGGATATGATACAAATTAATCAGATTCTAGTTTCAATGAGAAACTGGTAGGGTAGGAACAAGAATGCCATACCTTTTGATCTCTTAAATTTACATGTGATCAGTACCTAAATCATGATAAATTTTAATCTAGCTAGCCGTTACATTACACAATGCATGAAGTTTATGAGGAAATGAAGCATGAAGTTTCCATTCCTCAGGAGATCGTCGCATACCAACCGCTCCAAGCTTTGGTCTCTCGGGAGGGCTCCGCTATGGTACAATATGGTAGCCATGGCAGTGACAGCACCGTCGGGACGTCCTACAAAAGACCACACCAGCCTCACTGCGGCCCTAAAAAATAGTGACACAAGTGTCTGTTGTATATCCAAGAGATAGAGCATGAATGATTTACCCTTTTTTTTTTTTTAAAATTCTATAGATATTGTTTGGAATTATATGAATTGTTGTTAAATTTAACAAATAGATGAATAAAAAAAAGAGCCTCATACCATAAGTTTTAGTGTCAGTGATGTGAGAAGAAGGGGAGGAGTGACAGGAGATCACAATGGACCATAGTAGATAGGTATTATTAATATATAAACGAAGGATGTTAATGGTGATGTTGTAAATGATTAATTACTGGGTGAATAATTGGGGAGATCTGAAGAGGAGATGAAATCTAACCATATATGTAAGTAGCTGGCTACTGGTCCTGTACTCCTGCCTCAATTCACCACCTAACAGTCTCCCTTTCTCTTGGTGGAATGGTGGTAAGTAACTAAATAGACATGAAATATTTCCGGAGAAAGAAATATTCATGATGGTTATATAAATAAAGATTTGGAGAGAGGGGGGACATTGGATGTAACGAATGATTCGCATGTAAATCAGAGATGAGAGGCGCCTAAAGGCCCTAAACAGGTGGCGAAAGCCAAAAGCGGGCGCCATTGTCCTCTTTGAAACATTCTTGATTTCCTCGATTAAATAGTACCGTTTCAGGTTTCCACTTCCTCAACTTTTGTGAACAAGTGTAGACATGCTTTCGGCTACAAGCCTACAACACAATACCCAAAATTTTTATTAATAAGAAATTAATAAATAAATTATCGTGATTGAGGAAGGTTTATGATGGATATTGAAAAGTAGGAAAACCGTTATATTCTGTAACGTCCAGAAGACGACACGGAATATTACGGCTAGATTAGCGAAAACAAATTAGTAGCGAAAATGATAGTTGGGCCGTTATATTCGGCAACGGCCAGAGGTCAGATAAAAAAAAAAGAAATAGGGCGGTTATAGTCGGCAACGACCAGAGCCAGTGGGAAAAAAAGGAGGTCGTTGTAGAGAATAACGGACAAGGGACATCAGAAAAAAAAAAAACTCAAGATGTTTTTCTCTGTAGCGGACTGTCGACAAAAACATTCAGGTCATCATCAACTATAACGAGCAGAGCCCAAATTATTCCGGACGTCATAAGGAATCACGGGCAGATCTCAGAGTGAAAACAGTTGAAATTATGTTCGTTATGCTCCATTACGTTTAGACCACCTATAAATAACTTTCAATTCTTCTAGTTTGTACAACAACTACTCCTCTAAAAACCCTCCTGATTTCTCTGTTTGTAAACCTTCTCCTCTAAAAAAAATAATCTCTGTAAAATGTAATCTTCAATTATTAATTTCAGCTATGCCATTTATTATAGAAAGTGCTGTGGAGCTTTGCATCAGATAATATATATTAGATATTGGTTCCCTGCTATCCCGCATCATTAGTTTAGTTTCAAAATTTTCTATGTCATTTATTGTTATAGACTGAAGCTAGATTTATTGGTGCGGAATGTAGGGGACCTATCTGTTTCACGATGCAAAACTCTCCATTACTCTCTCAAGTTCTCGCATCATAAATTATAGCCTCAATACATGTAAGTTATATATGATATTATTTTTAGTTAACAATTATTGTTTTTTTATTATTCTAGTTTCGAAGTTTTTATCCTCATTCTCGAGGAAAAGAAATTAATTTTTTTTATTTTCCAAGCATCATTCTTAAATATTTACAAGGCAAATATTGATTAATACTCTTAATTAGGGAGCTAATCTTTTTTATCTGTTAGAGATCAGAGATCTATCGAACTCTTTAAAAATAAAGATACTTCAGCTTGATACCATTTAAACCAATTTCTATGAAACTTCTCTACATGTTTGTGGAATTATTAAATATAATTTTTGTATTTTTTTTTTGTAATATTGCTGCAAAATTAGAATCTTACATTTGATTAGGACATCAAATGTGGATAAAAATTACAAAGGTGCAGTGAAATAATTAACAACTTAATTATTTTAACAAGAGAATTATTTAATATGAGAAATTAAATTAACAACTTAATTTGGAAACATGTCTTTATCTACGAGTTTGTACTTGTCAAAAAGACATAAGGACTTAGGGTAATTAATCATATTTATTGTTTGTTAGTGTAATAATAAATTATATCTAATTTACTTACTATTGTGTAGGTTAATCCATCCAAAAAATCAATCATGCTGATGTTGAGGGTTTATTTTGGTGGTGAAATATGACACGGTAAAAAATGAGCGGATTACAGCATTCGTCCTCGATTCTCATTGATGGTAATGATGACGCCAAAACATCTAACGAAAATCACTATCTTTTATGACGAAAAATGGCAAAAAGCAAATGCGAATGCGAAGTATCCATTTTCCCGAAATATTTACCGCAAATGTGTTTTTGAGTCATTTTGGTAGGTTTTGGAGAAAGTTGAGTATTAGGCCAAAAACGGAGCAAATATGCCCAATTTAAGTGATTATTGAAGATGGCCTCAAATCAGGACATTACATGGCGTATGCAACCGTCTACACGAAATGCACAACATCCAAGATAACGAAATCTGATGAAAATTTAATAAGTCAGGAAGCCATGCGGGTTCATTCTATGCCGTATGCGGCCTAAGTTTAGTAGACGCATGTGACATAGATTCAATCCATGGACTGTTATTATGCACCGTTAGATTGACAAATCTCGGTCCTTGATTGAAGCCTTCTAGAAGGTCCGACCCCCAGGTCATCCACGCTGTTTCTAGATTGAGTGGAGTCTAAGTTTGTTATTTTTAGAGTACTATTTTCTGTCCTAAAATCAAGGGATCATGTTCCCCACTACTCCATCTAGTTTAAGAAACTTAGACTCTATATATAACCCTCTTGTAATGGAATTCGGTATGCGTGTTGACATATGATTAAGTCCAGCACTATAGTCACAAATTTCTCACCGATTAGGATAGATAGACTAGGTTAGAGTTCGAGGGAGAGAGGCGAAACCCTTGGAACTCAAGGCAAGAAAGCGTCATCTAAGGAGTCAAGGTTCTTCTTATAGGGTTGTAATATATGTTCTCTTTATTTTTCTTTTATCTTTTCATGGCTCCAATGAGCTGAATCTCTTATCTTTAGGGCGAGGGATTAAATTATGAGTCGTTTAATAATATTTTGATTTTGTTTATGTTTTGTTGTGTGAATTTCTATTGTACTTTAATTTCTTTTTAATTCTATTCGAGCATACATAGTTCCATCTACTATATGCCAATGACTTCCACATACTAATGGGAGAGATCCGATAGATCCTTATGTGAACAGTAAAAATTTCTGGACATCAATGATTTTCAAAGTGGCTTAATAAATAGTAAAAAAAGTTCAAAAAATATAAAATTTGGTCTCCAAGCATATTTCAATACGAAGATGCTCAAGTCGAAAGTATCAGAACGATGCATTCTGACTTCGGAGGCTAATGATAGGGCCATGTTACAAGGCCCTAATTTCTACTTGGGCTAAATAAAAACCGAAACTTGGACCTTCCTTTTAAGACCAGCCCGGAATCAATAAGAAAAGCCTAAAAGACATTTAAGCCGAAGCCCATATATGACGAGCTCGGTATAGTAATAAAGAGTAGTTAAACCGACATGGGGCTTGCACCGACCTATGTGGGATAACTGCTCCCACAATCTCAATAACTATACCCACAATTCCTCGGCTAATGCAGAAAAAATGGTTAGAGACCATGGTATAAAAGACCTAGATTTCCTAAGAAAGGGGATCGAATCTTAGCTATTAGCTTACACTAAGAGAGATATCGTATAGAGAAGAGTCATAATATCTCATATACTCTTCTTGTTCCTTGTCGACTTATTATCTTACAAAAAGTCGATCCATCTCAACCAACCATCCTCGTCTCAACTTATTGACCGAGATAAGGCAAGATTTAGCAAACGACGACTACTTCCGACATACGGGTTATCCGCTCTAGATAACACGTATCAAGTTCTTATGCTTAACAACCTAATTTGTCATTGTTTTTATGCTTAGCAAGCTCATTTGTTGTTGCTCTTGTGCTCATCAACCACTTTTACTCTTGTTATTGCGCTTAGCAAGAGCATTTGCCATGTTCTTGTGCAAAGAAAGCTCATTTTCTCTCGTTCTTATGCTTAACATCCTTATTTGCGGTTGTTCTTGTGCTTAGTAACATCATTTGCCATTGATCTTGTACTTATCAACCTCATTTGCCTTTGTTTTTGTTCTTAGGAACCTCATTTGACCTTGTTCTTATGCTTAACACCTCATTTGTCATTGTTCTTATAATTATTAACATAATTTGCAATAGTTCACGTGCTTAGCAACCTTATTTGCCCTTGTTATTGTGCTTACCAACCTAATTAGCCCTTGTTCTTATGATTAGCAACATCATTTGCAGTTCTTATGCTTAACAACCTCATTTGTCATTGTTATTATCCATAGCAAGCTCATTTTTTATTGTTCTTGTACTTATCAACCAATTTTGCTCTTGTTCATCTGCTTAGCAAGCGCATTTCCGCTTAGCAACATCATTTACACTTGTTCTTGTGCTTAACAACCTCATTTGTCATTGTTCTGGCTCTTTGCAACATAATTTGCCCTTGATCTTGTACTTATGAACCTCATTTGCATTTGTTCTTGTGCTTAGGAACCTCATTTGCCCTTGTTTGTGTGTTTCACAACCACAATAGGCGTTGTTCGTGTGCTTAACAACCTCTTTTTCCCTTGATCTTGTGCTTAGGAACCTTATTTCTCCCTGTTAGTGTGCATAACAACCTTAATTGTCGTTGTTCATATGCTTATTAACCTTTTTTGCCCTTGTTCTTGTGCTTAGAGCTACATCATTTACACTTGTTCTTGTGCTTAACAACCTCAATTGTCATTGTTTTTGCGCTTTGCAACATAATTTACCCTTGATCTTGTGCTTATGAACCTCATTTGCATTTGTTCTTGTGCTTAGAAACCTCATTTGTCTTTTTTTGTGTGCATAACAACCACAATTGGCATTGTTCGTGTGCTTAACAACCTCTTTTGCACTTGATCTTCTGCTTATGAACCTCATTTGTATTTGTTCTTGTACTTAGGAACATCATTTGCCCTTGTTAGTGTGCTCAACCTTAATTGTCGTTGTTCATATACTTCTTAACCTCTTTTGCCCTTGTTCTTGTGCTTAGCAACATAATTTACACTTGTTTTTGTGCTTAACAATCTCATTTGTCGTTGTTCTTGCGCTTTGCAACATAATTTACCCTTGATCTTGTGCTTATGAACCTCATTTGCATTTGTTCTTGTGCTTAGGAACCTCATTTGCCCTTGTGTGTGTGCTTAACAACCACAATTGGCGTAGTTCGCGTGCTTAACAACCTCTTTTGCCCTTGTTCTTCAGGTGAGCAACATCATTGGCACTAGTTCTTGTGCTTAACAACCTCATTTATGGTTGTTCTTGCGCTTCGCAACATAATTTGACCTTGATCTTCTGCTTATGAACCTCATTTGCATCTGTGCTTGTGATTAGGAACCTCATTTGCCCTTGTTTGTGTGCTTAACAACCTCTTTTGCACTTGATCATGTCCTTATGAACCTCATTTGCATTTGTTCTTGTGCTTAGGAACCTCATTTTCCCATGTTAGTGTGCTGAACAACCTCAATTATCGTTGTTCATATGCTCATTACCCTATTTTGCCCATGTTCTTAAGCTGAGCAACATCATTTACACTTGTTCTTGTGCTTAACAACCTCATTTGTCATTGTTATTGCGCTTTGCAACATAATTTACCATTGCTCTTCTGCTTATGAACCTCATTCGCGTCTGTGCTTATGATTAGGGACATCATTTGCCCATGTTTGTGTGCTTCACAACCTCAATTATCGTTGTTTGTGTTCTTAACAGCCTCTTTTGCCCTTGATCTTGTACTTATGAACCTCATTTCCAGTTGTTCTTGTGATTAGGAACCTCATTTGCCCTTGTTAGTGTGCTTAACAACCTTAATTGTTCTTGATCATATGCTTCTTAACCTCTTTTGTCCTTGTTCTTGTGCTTAGCAACATCATTTACACTTATTCTTGTGTTTAACAACCTCATTTGTCGTTGTTCTTGCTATTTGCAACATAATTTGCCCTTGATCTTGTCCTGATGGACCTCATTTCCATCTGTGCTTGTGATTAGGAACCTCATTTTCCCTTGTGTGTGTGCTTAACAACTAAAATTGCCGTTGTTCGTGTGCTTGACAACCTCTTTTGCACTTGATCTTCTGCTTATGAACCTCATTTGCATTTGTTCTTGTGTTTAGGAACCTCATTGTCCCTTGTCAGTGTGCTGAACAACCTCAATTATCGTTGTTCATATGATTGTCAATTATCGTTGTTCATTTACACTTGTTCTTGTGCATAACAACCTCATTTGTCGTTGTTCTTGCACTTGGCAACATAATTTAACCTTGCTCTTGTGCTTGTGAACCTTATTTGCAATTGTGCTTGTGATAAGAAACCTCATTTGCCCTTGTTTCGTGCTTAACAACCTCAATTGGCGTTGTTCGTGTGCTTAACAACCTCTTCTGCCATTGATCTTGTGCTTCAGAACCTAATTTGAAATTGTTCTTGTACTTAGGAACCTCATTTGCCCTTGCTAGTGTGCTGAACAACATCAATTATCATTGTTAATATGCTTCTTAACCTCTTTTGCCCTTGTTCTTGTGTTTAGCAACATCATTTACCCTTGTTCTTGTGCTTAACAACCTCATTTGTCGTTGTTCTTGCGCTCCGCAACATCAATTAACCTTTGATCTTGTGCTTATGAACCTCATTTGCATTTGTTCTTGTGCTTAGGAACCTCATTTTCCCTTGTTTGTATGCTTAACAACCTCAATTGACGTTGTTAGTGTGCGAAACAACCTCTTTTGCCGTTGATATTGTGCTTATGAACCTCATTTGCATTTGTTCTTGTGCAAACCTCATTTTCCCTTGTTTGTGTGCTTAACAAACTCAATTGGCGTTGTTAGTGTGCTAAACGACCTCCTTTGCCGTTGATATTGTGCTTATGAACTTCATTTGCATTTGTTCTTGTGCTTAGGGACATCATTTGCCCATGTTTGTGTGCTTAACAACCACAATTATCGTTCTTTGTGTGCTTAACAACCTCTTTTGCCCTTGATCTTGTACTTATGAACCTCATTTCCAGTTGTTCTTGTGATTAGGAACCTCATTTGCCCTTGTTAGTGTGCTTAACAACCTTAATTGTTCTTGATCATATGCTTCTTAACCTCTTTTGCCCTTGTTCTTGTGCTTAGCAACATCATTTACACTTATTCTTGTGCTTAACAACCTCATTTGTCATTGTTCTTGCTATTTGCAACATAATTTGCCCTTGATCTTGTCCTGATTGACCTCATTTGCATCTGTGCTTGTGATTAGGAACCTCATTTGCCCTTGTGTGTGTGCTTAACAACTAAAATTGCCGTTGTTCGTGTGCTTAACAACCCCTTTTGCACTTGATCTTGTGCTTATGAACCTGATTTGCATTTGTTCTTGTGCTTAGGAACCTCATTGTCCCTTGTCAGTGTGCTGAACAACCTCAATTATCGTTGTTCATATGCTTGTTAACCTCTTTCGCCCTTGTTCTTGAGCTGAGCAACATCGTTTACACTAGTTCTTGTGCATAATAACCTCATTTGTCGTTGTTCTTGCACTTGGCAACATAATTTGACCTTGATCTTGTGCTTATGAACCTTATTTGCAATTGTGCTTGTGATAAGGAACCTCATTTGCCCTTGTTTTGTGCTTAACAACCTCAATTGGCGTTGTTCGTGTGCTTAACAACCTCTTCTGCCATTGATCTTGTGCTTAAGAACCTAATTTGAAATTGTTCTTGTGCTTAGGAACCTCATTTGCCCTTGTTAGTATGCTGAACAACATCAATTATCATTGTTAATATGCTTCTTAACCTCTTTTGCCCTTGTTCTTGTGCTTAGCAACATCATTTACACTTGTTCTTGTGCTTAACAATCTCATTTGTCGTTGTTCTTGCGCTTTGCCACATCAATTAACCCTTGATCTTGTGCTTATGAACCTCATTTGCATTTGTTCTTATGCTTAGGAACCTCATTTTCCCTTGTTCGTGTGCTTAACAACCTCAATTGACGTTGTTAGCGTGCTAAACAACCTCTTTTGCCGTTGATATTGTGCTTGTGAACCTCATTTGCATTTGTTCTTATGCTTAGGAACCTCATTTTCCCTTGTTTGTGTGCTTAACAAACTCAATTGGCGTTGTTAGTGTGCTAAACGACCTCCTTTGCCGTTGATATTGTGCTTATGAACTTCATTTGCATTTGTTCTTGTGATTAGGGACCCCATTTGCCCATTTTTGTGGGCTTAACAACCTCAATTATAGTTGTTTGTGTGCTTAATAACCTCTTTTGCCCTAGATCTTGTGCTTATGAACTTCATTTCCAGTTGTTCTGGTGCTTAGGAACCTCATTTGCCCTTGTTAGTGTGCTTAACAATCTTAATTGTCGTTGTTCATATGCTTCTTAACCTCTTTTGCCCTTGTTCTTGTGCTTAGCAATATCATTTACACTTATTCTTGTCATTAACAACCTCATTTGTCGTTGTTCTTGCTATTTGCAACATAATTTGCCCTTAATCTTGTCGTGATGGACCTCATTTGCATCTGTGCTTGCGATTAGGAACCTCATTTGCCCTTGTGTGTGCTTAACAACCAAAATTGGCGTTGTTCGTGTGCTTAACAACCTCTTTTGCACTTGATCTTGTGCTTATGAACCTGATTTGCATTTGTTCTTGTGCTTAGGAACCTCATTTGCCCATGTTAGTGTGCTTAACAACCTGAATTGTCGTTCTTCATATGCTTCTTAACCTCTTTTGCCCTTATTCTTGAGCTGAGCAACATCATTTACACTTGTTCTTGTGCTTAACAACCTCATTTGTCGTTGTTCTTGCGCTTGACAACATAATTTGACCTTGATCTTGTGCTTATGAACCTCATTTGCATCTGTGCTTGTGATTAGGAACCTCATTTGCCCTTGTTTGTGTGCTTAACAATCTCAATTATCGTTGTTAATATGCTTCTTAACCTCTTTTGCCCTTGTTCTTGTGCTTAGCAACATCATTTACACTTATTCTTGTGCTTAACAACCTCATTTGTCGTTGTTCTTGCGCTTTGCAACATAATTTTCCCTTGATCTTGTGCTTATGAACCTCATTTGCATTTGTTCTTGTGCTTAGGAACCTCATTTTTCCTGGTTTGTGTGCTTAACAAACTCAATTGGCGTTATTAGTTTGCTAAACATCCTCCTTTGCCGTTGATATTGTGCTTATGAACCTCATTTGCATTTACTCTTGTGCTTAGGGACCTTATTTGCTCATGTTTGTGTGCTTAACAACCTCAATTGGCATTGTTTGTGTGCTTAACAACCTCTTTTGCCCTTGATCTTGTACTTATGAACCTCATTTCCAGTTGTTCTTGTGATTAGGAACCTCATTTGCCCTTGTTCGTGTGTTTAACAACCTCAATTAACGTTGTTAGTATGCTAAACAACCTCTTTTGCCGTTGATATTGTGATAATGAACCTCATTTGCATTTGTTCTTGTGCTTTGGGACCTCATTTGCCCATGTTTGTGTGCTTGACAACCTCAATTGTCGTTGTTCATATGCTTCTTAACCTCTTTTACCCTTGTTCTTGTGCTTAGCAATATCATTTACACTTATTCTCATGCATAGCAACCTCATTTGTCATTGTTCTTGCTCTTTGCAAAATAATTTGCCCTTGATCTTGTACTTATGAACCTCATTTGCATTTGTTCTTGTCCTTAGGAACCTCATTTGCCTTTGTTGGTGTGCTTAACAACCTCAATTGGCGTTGTTCGTGTGCGTAGCAATCTCAATTGAAGTTGTTCATATGCTTGATAACCTATTTTTCCCCTGTTCTTGTGCTTAGCAACATCATTTACACTTGTTCTTGTGCTTAACAACCTCATTTGTCGTTGTTCTGGCTCTTTGCAACATAATTTGGCCTTGATCTTGTGCTTATGAACCTCATTTGCATTTGTTTTTGTGCTTAAGAACGTCATTTGCCTTTGTTGGTGTTATTACCAACCTCAATTGGCGTTGTTCGTGTGCTTAGCAACCTCAATTGTCATTGCTCATATGCTTGATAACCTCTTTTGCCTTTGTTCTTGTCCTTAGCAACATCATTTATACTTGTTCTTGTGCTTAACAACCTCATTTGTCATTGTTCTAGCTCTTTGCAACATCATTTATACTTGGTCATGTGCATAACAACCTCTTTTGTCGTTGTTGTTGCGCTTGGCAACATAATTTGACCTTGATCTTGAGCTTGTGATTAGGAACCTAGTTTGCCGTTGTTAGTGTGCTTAACAAAATTGTCCCTGTTGATATGCTTATTAACCTCTTTTGCCCATTTTCTTGTGCTTAACAACATCATTTAAACTTGTTCTTGTGCTTAACAACCTCATTTGTCGTTGTTCTTGCCCTTGGCAACATAATTTGACCTTCATCTTGTGCTTATGAACCTTATTTGCATCTGTGCTTGTGATAAGGAACCTCATTTGCCCTTGTTTTGTGCTTAGCAACGTCAATTGGCGTTGTTCGTGTGCTTAACAACCTCTTCTGCCCTTGATCTTGTGCTTATGAACCTAATTTGAATTTCTTCTTGTGCTTAGGAACCTCATTTGCTCTTGTTAGTGTGCTGAACAACATCAATTATCATTGTTAATATGCTTCTTAACCTCTTTTGCCCTTGTTCTTGTGCTTAGCAACATCATTTACACTTGTTCTTGTGCTTAACAACCTCATTTGTCGTTGTTCTTGCGCTTTTCAACATCAATTAACTCTTGATCTTGTGCTTATGAACCTCATTTGCAATTGTTCTTGTGCTTAGGAACCTCATTTTCCCTTGTTTGTGTGCTTAACAACCTCAATTGACGTTGTTAGTGTGCTAAACAACCTCTTTTGCCGTTGATATTGTGCTTATGAACCTCATTTGCATTTGTTCTTGTTCTTAGGAACCTCATTTTCCCTTGTTTGTGTGCTTAACAAACTCAATTGGAGTTGTTGGTGTGCTAAACAATCTCCTTTGCCGTTGATATTGTGCTTATGAACTTCATTTGCATTTGTTCTTGTGCTTAGGGACATTATTTGCCTATGTTTGTGTGCTTAACAACCTCAATTATCGTTGTTTGTGTGCTTAACAGCCTCTTTTTCCCTTGATCTTGTACTTATGAACCTCATTTCCAGTTGTTCTTGTGATTAGGAACCTCATTTGCCCTTGTTAGTGTGCTTAACAACCTTAATTGTTCTCGATCATATGCTTCTTAACCTCTTTTGCCCTTGTTCTTGTGCTGAGCAACATCATTTACATTTGTTGTTGTGCTTAACAACCTCATTTGTCGTTGTTCTGGCGCTTGGCAACATAATTTGACCTTGATCTTGTGCTTATGAACCTCATTTGCATATGTGCTTGTGATTAGGATCCACATTTGCCCTTGTTTGTGTGCATAACAACCTCAATGGACGTTGTTAGTGTGCTAAACAACCTCTTTTGCCGTTGATATTGTGCTTATGAACCTCATTTGCATTTGTTCTAGTGCTTAGGTACCTCATTTGCCCATGCTTGCTTGCTTAACAACCTCAATTGTCGTTGTTCATTTGCTTCTTAACCTCTCTTGCCCTTGTTGTTGTGCTTAGCAACATCATTTACACTTGTTCTTGTGATTAACAACCTCATTTGTCGTTGTTCTTGCTCTTTGCAACATAATGTGCCCATGATCTTGTGCTTAGGAACATCATTTGCATTTGTTTTTGTGCTTAGGAGCCTCATTTGCCTTTGTTGGTTTGCTTAACAACCTCAATTGGCATTATTCGTGTGCTTAGCAACCTCAATTGTCGTTGTTCATATGCTTCATAACCTCTTTTGCCCTTGTTCTTGTGCTTAGCAACATCATTTACACTTGTTCTTGTGCTTAACAACCTCATTTGTCGTTGTTCTGGCTCTTTGCACCATAATTTGCCCTTGATCTTGTGCTCATGAACCTCATTTTCATTTGTTCTTGTGCTTAGGAACCTCATTTACCCGTGTTTGTGTCTTTAACAACCACAATTGGGGTTGTTCGCGTGTTTAACAACTTCTTTTGCCCTTGATCTTGTGCTTAGGAACCTCATTTGTCCTTGTTGGTGTGCTTAACAACCTTAATTGTCGTTGTTCATATGCTTCATAACCTCTCTTGCCCTTGTTCTTGTACTTAGCAACATCATTTACACTTGTTCTTGTGCATAACAACCTCATTTGTTGTTGTTCTTGCACTTGGCAACATAATTTAACCTTGATCTTGTGCTTATGAACCTCCTTTTCATTTGTTCTTGTGCTAAGGAACCACATTTGCCCTTGTTTTTGTGTTTAACAACCGCAATTGGCATTGTTCGCGTACTTAACTTCTTTTGCCCTTCTTAGGAACATCATTTGCCCTTGTTAGTGTGCTTAACAACCTTAATTGTCGTTGTTCATATGCTTCTTATCCTCTTTTGCCCTTGTTCTTGTGCTAAGCAACATCATTTACACTTATTATTGTGCTTAACAACCTCATTTGTCTTTGTTCTTACTATTTGCAACATAATTTACCCTTGAACTTGTGCTGATGGACCTCATTTGCATCTGTGCTTGTGATTAGGAACCTCATTTGCCCTTGTGTGTGTGCTTAACAACCAAAATTGGCATTGTTCGTGTGCTTAACAACCTCTTTTGCACTTGATGTTCTGCTTACGAACCTCATTTGCATTTGTTCTTGTGCGTAGGTACCTCATTTTCCCTTGTTCGTGTGCTGAACAACCTCAATTATCATTGTTCATATGCTTGTTAACCTCTTTTGCCCTTGTTCTTGAGCTGAGCAACATCATTTACACTTGTTCTTGTGCTTAACAACCTCATTTGTCGTTGTTCTTGCGCTTGTCAACATAATTTAACCTTGATCTTGTGCTTATGAACCTGATTTGCATCTGTGCTTGTGATTAGGACCCTCATTTGCCCATGTTTGTGTGCATAACAACCTCAATGGACGTTGTTAGTGTGCTAAACAACCTCTTTTGCCGTTGATATTGTGCTTATGAACCTCATTTGCATTTGTTCTTGTGCTTAGGAACCTCATTTGCCGTTGTTTGTGTATTTAACAACCGCAATTGGCGTTGTTCGCGTGCTTAACAACCTCTTTTGCCCTTGATCTTGTGCTTAGGAACATCATTTGCCCTTGTTAGTTTGCTGAACAACCTCAATTATCGTTGTTCATATGCTTCTTAACCTCCTTTGCCCTTGTTCTTGAGCATAGCAACATCATTTACACTTGTTCTTGTGCTTAACAACCTCATTTATCGTTGTTCTTGCGCTTGACAACATAATTTGACCTTGATCTTGTGCTTATGAACCTCATTTGCATCTGTGCTTGTGATTAGGAACCTCAATTGGCATTGTTTGTGTGCTTAACAACCACAATTGGCGTTGTTCGTGTGCTTAACAACCTCTTTTTCCCTTAATCTTTTGCTTATGGATCTCATTTGCATTTGTTCTTGTGCTTAGGAACCTCTTTTGCCCTTGTTCTTGAGCTGAACAACATCATTTACAGTTCTTGTGCTTAACAACCTCATTTGTCGTTGTTCTTGCGCTTGACAACATAATTTGACCTTGATCTTGTGCTTATGAACCTCATTTGCATCTGTGCTTATGATTAGGAACCTCATTTGCCCTTGTTTGTGTGCTTAACAACCTCAATTATCGTTATTAATATGCTTCTTAACTTCTTTTACCCTTGTTCTTGTGCATAGCAACATCATTTACATTTGTTCTTGTGCATAACAACCTCATTTGTCGTTGTTCTTGCGCTTGGCAACATAATTTGATCTTGATCTTGTGCTTATGAACCTTATTTTCATCTGTGCTTGTGATAAGGAACCTCATTTGCCCTTGTTTCGTGCTTAACAACCTCAATTGGCGTTGTTCGTGTGCTCAACAACCTCTTCTGCCCTTGATCTTGTGCTTATGAACCTAATTTGAATTTGTTCTTGTGCTTAGGAACCTCATTTGCTCTTGTTAGTATGCTGAACAACATCAATTATCATTATTAATATGCTTCTTAATCTCTTTTGCCCTTGTTCGTGTTATTGTTAATATGCTTCTTAATCTCTTTTGCACTTGTTCTTGTTCCTAACAACCTCAATTGCCGTTGTTCGTGTGCTTAACAACCTCTTCTGCTCTTGATCTTGTGATTATGAACGTCATTTGCATTTGTTCTTGTGCTTAGGAACCTCAACTGCCCTTGTTAGTGTGCTTAACAACCTCAACTGTCGTTGTTAATATGCTTCATAACATCTTTTGCCCTTCTTCTTATACTTAGCAACATCATTTACACTTGTTCTTGTGCTAAACAACCTCATTTGTCGTTGTTCTTGCGCTTTGCAATATAATTTGCCATTGATCTTGTGCTTATGAACCTCATTTGCATTTGTTCTGGTGCTTAGGAACCTCATTTTCCCTTGTTTGTGTGCTTAACAACCTCAATTGACGTTGTTAGTGTGCTCAACAATCTCTTTTTCTGTTGATATTGTGCTTATGAACCTCATTTGCATTCGTTGTGGTGCTTAGGAATCTCATTTTTCCTTGTTTGTGTGCTTAACCTCAATTGACGTTGCTAATATGCTAAAGTACCTCTTTTGCCGTTGATATTGTGCTTATGTTCACAATGGCATTTGTTCTTGTGCTTAAGGACCTCGTTTGCCCATGTTTGTGTGCTTCACAACCTCAGTTGTTGTTGTTCATATGCTTCTTAATCTCTTTTACCCTTGTTATTGTGCTTAGCAACATCATTTACACTTGTTCTTGTGCTTAACAACCACATTTGTCGTTGTTCTTGCTCTTAGCAACATAATTTGCCCTTGATCTTGTGCTTATGAATCTGATTTGCATTTGTTCTTGTGCTTAGGAACCTGATTTACCTTTGTTGGTGTGCTTAACAACTTCGATTGGTGTTGTTCGTGTGCTTAGCAACCTCAATTGTCGTTGTTCATATGCTTCATAACCTCTTTTGCCCTTGTTTTTGTGCATAGCAACATCATTTACACTTGTTCTTGTGCTTAACAATCTCATTTGTCGTTGTTCTTGCGCTTGTCAACATAATTTAACCTTGATCTTGTGCTTATGAACCTCATTTGCATCTGTGCTTGTGATTAGGAACCGCATTTGATTTTTTAGTGTGCTTGACAACCTTAATTGTCGTTGTTCAAATGCTTCTTAACCTCTTTTGCCCATGTTCTTGTGCTTAGTAACATCATTTACACTTGTTGTTGTGCTTAACAACCTCATTTGTCGTTGTTCTTGTGCTTTGCAACATAATTTGCCATTGATCTTGTGCTTATGAACCTCATCTGATTTTGTTCTCGTGCTTAGGAACCTCATTTGCCCCGGTTTATGTGTTTAACAACCATAATTGTCATTGTTCGTGTGCTTAACAGCCTCTTTTGCCCTTGATCTTGTGCTTATCAGCCTCATTTGCATTTGTTCTTGTACTTAGGAACCTCATTTGCCCTTGTTAGTGTGCTTAACAACCTTAATTGTTGTTGTTCATATGCTTGCTAACCTCTTTTGCCCTTGTTCTTGTGCTTGGCAACATCTGTTCTTATGCTTAACAACCTCATTTGTCGTTGTTCTGGCGCTTTCCAACATAATTTAGCCTTGATCTTGTGCTTAGGAACCTCATTTGCCCTTATTTGTGTGCTTAACAACCTCAATTGGCGTTGTTTGTGTGCTTAACAACCTCTTTTGCATTTTGTGTGCTTAACAACCATAATTGGCGTTGTTTGTATGCTTAACAACCTCTTTTGCACTTGATGTTGTCCCTATGAACCTTATTTGCATTTGTTCTTGTGCTTATGAATCTCATTTTCCCTTGTTAGTGTGCTGAACAACCTTAATTATTGTTGTTCATATGCTTCTTAACCTCTTTTGCCCTTGTTCTTCAGCTGAGCAACATCATTTACACTTGTTCTTGTGCTTAACAACCTCATTTGTCGTTGTTCTTGAGCTTGGCAACATAATTTGACCTTGATCTTGTGCTTATGAACCTCATTTGCATCTGTGCATGTGATTGGGAACCTCATTTGCCCCCGTTTGTGTGCTAAACAACCTCAATTGCCGTTGTTCGTGTGCTTAACAACCTCTTCTGCCTTTGATCTTGTGCTTATGTACCTAATTTAAATTTGTTCTTGTGCTTAGGGACCTCATTTGCCCATGTTTGTGTGCTTAACAACCTCAATTGGCAATGTTTGTGTGCTTAACAACCTCGTTTGCCCTAGATATTGTACTTATGAACCTCATTTCCAGTTGTTCTTGTGATTAGGAACCTCATTTATCCTTGTTCGTGTGTTTAACAACCTCAATTGTCGTTGTTCATTTGCTTCTTAACCTCTTTTGCCCTTGTTATTGTCCTTAGCAACATCATTTACACTTATTATTGTGCTTAACAACCTCATTTGTTGTTTTTCTAGCGCTTGGCAACATAATTTGACCTTGATCTTGTGCTAATGAACCTCATTTGCATCTGTGCTTGTGATTAGGAACCTCATTTGCTCTTGTTTGTGTGGTTAACAACCTTAATTGGCGTTGTTCGTGTGCTTAACAACCTCTTCTGCCCTTGATCTTGTGCTTATGAACCTCATTTGCATTTGTTCTTGTGCTTAGGAACCTCATTTGCCCTTGTTTGTGTGCTTAACAACCTCAATTGGCGTTGTTAGTGTGCTAAACAACCTGTTTTGCCGCTGATATTGTACTTATGAACCTCATTTTCGATTGTTCTTGTGCTTAGGAACCTCATTTTCCCTTGTTTGTGTGCATAACAACCTCAATTGGCGTTGTTAGTGTGCTAAACCTCCTTTGTATTTGTTCTTGTGCTTAGGGACCTCATTTGCCCATGTTTGTCTGCTTAACAACCTCGTGTGTTTAACAACCTCAATTGTCGTTGTTCATCTGCTTCTTAACTTCTTTTGCCCCTGTTCTTGTGCTGAGCAACATCATTTACACTTATTCTTGTGCTTAACAACCTCATTTGTCGTTGTTCTTGCTCTTTGCAACATAATTTGCCCTTGATCTTGTGCTGATGAACCTCATTTGCATTTGTTCTTGTGCTTAGGAACCTCATTTGCCCTTGTTTGTGTGCTTAACAATCACAATTGGTGTTTTTCGTGTGCTTAACAACCTCTTTTGCACTTGATCTTGTGCTTATGAAGCTTATTTGCTTTTGTTCTTGCGCTTAGGAACCTCATTTGCCTTTATTGGTGTGCTTAACAACCTCAATTGGCGTTGTTCATGGGCTTAACAACCTCAATTTTCGTTATTTATAGGCTTCTTAATATCTTTTGCCCTTGTTCTTCTGCTTAGCAACGTCATTTACACTTGTTCTTGTGCTTAACAACCTCATTTGTCGTTGTTCTTGCGCATGGCAACATAATTTGACCTTGATCTTGTGCTTATGAACCTCATTTGCATCTGTGCTTGTGATTAGGAACCTCATTTGCCCTTGTTTGTGTGCTTAACAACCTCATTTGTCGTTGTTCTTGCGCTTGACAATATAATTTGACCTTGATATTGTGCTTATGAACCTCATTTGCATCTGTGCTTGTGATTAGGAACCTCAATTGGCATTGTTCGTGTGCTTAACAACATCTTCTGCCCTTGATCTTGTGCTTATGAACCTCATTTGCATTTGTTCTAGTGCTTAGGAACTTCATTTGCCCTTGTTTGTGTGCTTAACAACCACAATTGGTGTTGTTCGTGTGCTTAACAACCTCTTTTGCACTTGATCTTGTGCTTATGAACCTTATTTGCTTTTGTTCTTGTGCTTAGGAACCTCATTTGCCTTTGTTGGTGTGCTTAACAACCTCAATTGGCGTTGTTCATGGGCTTAACAACCTCAATTTTCGTTATTTATAGGCTTCTTAACATCTTTTGCCCTTGTTCTTGTGCTTAGCAACGTCATTTACACTTGTTCTTGTGCTTAACAACCTCATTTGTCGTTGTTCTTGCGCATGGCAACATAATTTGACCTTGATCTTGTGCTTATGAACCTCATTTGCATCTATGCTTGTGATTAGGAACCTCATTTGCCCTTGTTTGTGTGCTAAACAACCTCAATTGGCGTTGTCCGTATGCTTGACAACCTCTTCTGCCCTTGATCTTGTGCTTATGAATCTGATTTGCATTTGTTCTTGTACTTAGGAATCTCATTTGACCTTGTTAGTGTGCTTAACAACCTCAATTGTCGTTGTTAATATGCTTCTTAATCTCTTTTGGCCTTGTTCTTGTGCTTAGCAACATCATTTACACTTGTTCTTGTGCTTAACAATCTCATTTGTCGTTGTTCTTGCGCTTTGTCACGTAATTTGCCCTTGATCTTGTGCTTATGAACCTCATTTTCATTTGTTCTTGTGCTTAGGAACCTCATTTTCCCTTGTTTGTGTGCTTAACAATCTCAATTGACGTTGTTAGTATGCTAAACAACCTTTTTTGCCGCTGATATTGTGCTTATGAACCTCATTTGTATTTGTTCTTTTGTGCTTAGGAACCTCATTTTCCCTTGTTTCTGTGTTTCACAACCTCAATTGGCGTTGTTAGTGTGCTAAACAACCTCCTTTGCATTTGTTTTTGCATTTGTTCTTGTACTTAGGGACCTCATTTGCCCATGTTTGTATTCTTAAGAGCCTCTTTTCCCTTGATCTTGTACTTATGAACCTCATTTCCTGTTGTTCTTATGATTAGGAACCTCATTTGACCTTGTTCGTGTGGTTAACAACCTCAATTGTCGTTGTTCATCGGCTTCTTACCTCTTTTGCCCTTGTTCTTGTGCTTAGCAACATTATTTAGACTTATTCTTGTTCTTAACAACCTCATTTGTCGTTGTTCTTGCTCTTTGCAGCATAATTTGCCCTTGATCTTGTGCTAATGAACCTCATTTGCATTTGTTCTTGTGCTTAGGAATCTCATTTGCCCTTATTTGTGTGCTTAACAACCACAATTAGCATTGTTGGTGTGCTTAACAACCTCTTTTGCACTTGATCTTCTTCTTATGAACCTCATTTGAATTTGTTCTTGTGCTTAGGAACCTCATTTGCCTTTGTTGGTGTACTTAACAACCTCAATTGGCGTTGTTCGTGTGCTTAACAACCTCAATTGTCATTGTTCATATGCTTCTGAACATCTTTTGTCCTGGTTCTTGTGCTTAGCAACATCATTTACACATGTTCTTGTGCTTAACAACCTCATTTGTTGTAGTTCTTGCTCTTTGCAACATAATTTGTCCTTGATCTTGTGCTTATGAACCTCATTTGCATTTATTCTTGTTAGCAACCTCAATTGCCGTTGTTAGTGTGCTATACAACCTCTTTTGCCATTGATATTGTGCTTATGAACAACATTTATATTTGTTCTTGTGCGTATGGACCTCATTTGCCCAAGTTTGTGTGCTTAACAACCTCAATGGTCGTTGTTCATATGCTTCATAACCTCTTTTGCCCTTGATCTTGTGCTCAGCATCATCATTTACACTTGTTCTTGTGCTTAACAACCTCATTTGTCGTTGTTCTGACTCTTTGCAACATAATTTTTCCTTGATCTTGTGTTTATGAACCTCATTTGCATTTGATCTTGTGCTTAGGAACCTCATTTGCCCTTGTTTGTGTGTTTAACAACCACAATTGGCGTTGTTTGTGTGCTTAACAACCTCTTTTGCCCTTGGTCTTCTACTTATGAACCTCATTTGCATTTGTTCTTGTGCTTAGGAACATCATTTGCCTTTGTTGGTGTGCTTAACAACCTCAATTAGCGTTGTTGGTGTGCTTAACAACCTCAATTGTCGTTGTTTCTATGCTTCTTAATATCTTTTGTCCTTGTTCTTGTGTTTAGTAGTATCAATTACATTTGTTCTTGTGCTTAACAACATCATTTGTCGTTGTGATTAGGAACCTCATTTGTCCTTGTTTGTGTGCGTAACAACCTCAATTGGCGTTGTTCGTGTGCTTAACAACCTCTTCTGCCATTGATCTTGTGCTTATGAACCTCATTTGCATTTGTTCTTGTGATTAGGAACCTCATTTGACCTTATTAGTGAGCTTAACAACCTCAATTGACGTTGTTCGTGTGCTTCTTAACATCTTTTGCCATTGTTCTTGTGCTTAGGAACATCATTTACACTTGTTCTTGTGCTTAACAACCTTAATTTTCGTTATTCATATGCTTCTTAACCTCTTTTGCCCTTGTTCTTGTGCTTAGCAACATCATTTACACTTATTATTGTGCTTAGGAACCTCATTTTCCCATGTTTGTGTGGTTAACAACCTCAATTGGCATTTTTAGTGTGCTAAACGACCTCTTTTGCCATTGATATTGTGCTTATGAACCTTATTTGCATTTGTTCTTGTGCTTAGGGACCTCATTTGTCCATGTTTGTGTGCTTAACAACCTCTTTTGCCCTTGATCTTGTGCTTATGAACCTCATTTTCAGTTCCTCTCGTGATTAGGAGCCTCATTTGCCCATGTTCGTTTGCTTAACAACCTCAATTGCCGTTGTTCATGTGCTTCTTAACCACTTTTACCCTTGTTCTTTTGTTTAGCAACATCATTTACACATGTTCTTGTGCTTAACAACCACATTTGTCATTGTTCTTGCTCTTTGGAACATAATTTGCCCATGATTTTGTGCTTATGAACCTCATTTGCATTTGTTCTTGTGCTTAGGAACCTCATTTGCCTTTGTTGGTGTGCTTAACAACCGTAATTGGCGTTGTTCGTGTGCCTAGCAACCACAGTTGTCATTGTTCATGTGCTTCTTAACCTCTTTTGTCCTTGTTCTTGTGCTTAATAATCTTAATTGTCGTTGTTCATGTGCTTCTTAACCTCTTTTTCCCTTGTTTTTGTGCTTAGCAACATCATTTACACTTGTTCTTGTTCTTAACAACCTCATTTGTCGTTGATATTGCGCTTTGCAACATAATTTACCATTGATCTTTTGCTTGTGAACCTCATTTGCATTTGTTCTTGTGCTTAGGGACCTCATTTGCCCATGTTTGTGTGATGAACAACCTCAATTACCATTGTTTGTGTGCTTAACAACCTCTTTTACCCATGATCTTGTGCTTATGAACCTCATTTCCAGTTGTTCTTGTGATTAGGAACCTCATTTGCCCTTCTTCGTGTGCTTAACAACCTCAATTATCGTTGTTCATATGCTTATTAACATCTTTTGCACTTGTTCTTGAGTTGAGCAACATCATTTACAGTTGTTCTTGTGCTTAACAACCTCATTTGTCGTTGTTCTTGCGCTTAACAACCTCAATTTGCGTTGTTTGTGTGCTTAACAACCTCTTTTGCCCTTGATCTTGTACTTATGAACCTCATTTCCAGTTGTTTTTGTGATTAGGAACATCATTTGCCCTTGTTCGTGTGTTTAACAACCTCAATTGTCGTTGTTCATCTGCTTCTTAACTTTTTTTGCCCTTGTTCTTGTGCTTAGCAATATCATTTACACTTATTCTTGTGCTTAACAACCTCATTTGTCGTTGTTTGTGTGCTTAACAACTTCTTTTGCACTTGATCTTGTGCTTATGAACCTCATTTGAATTTGTTCTTGTGCTTAGGAGCCTCATTTGCCTTTGTTGGTGTGCTTAACAACCTCAATTGGCGTTGTTCGTGTGCTTCTGAACATCTTTTGCACTTGGTCTTGTGCTTAGCAACATCATTTACACTTGTTCTTGTGCTTAGCAACCTCATTTGTCGTAGTTCTTGCTCTTTGCAACATAATTTGTCATTGATCTTGTGCTTATGAACCTCATTTGCATTTGTTCTTGTGCTTAGAAACCTCATTGTCCCTTGTTTGTGTGCTTAACAACCTCAATTGCCGTTGTTAGTGTGCTGAACAACATCTTTTGCCGTTGATATTGTGCTCATGAACCTCATTTGCATTTGTTCTTGTTAGCAACCTTAATTGCCAATGTTAGTGTGCTAACAACCTCTTTTGCCAATGGTATTGTGCTTATGGACCTCATTTGTATTTGTTCTTGTGCTTATGGATCTTATTTACCCATGTTTGTGTTCTTAACAACCTCAATAGTCGTTGTTCATATATTTCTTAACCTCTTTTACCCTTGTTCTTGTGCTTAGCAACATCATTTATACTTGTTCTTGTGCTTAACAACCTCATTTGTCATTGTTCTTGCTTTTTGCAACATAATTTGCCCTTGATCTTGTATTTATGAAACTCATTTTCATTTTTTTTTTGTGCTTAGGAACGTCATTTTCCTTTGTTGGTGTGCTTAACAACCTCAACTGGCGTTGTTCGTGTGCTTAACAACCTCAATTGTCATTGTTTCTATGCTTCTTAACATCTTTTGTCTTTTTTCTTGTGCTTAGCAACATCATTTACACATGTTCTTGTGCTTAACGGTTATTTGTCGTTGTTCTGGCTCTTTGCAACATAATTTGCCCTTGATCTTGTGCTTATGAACCTCATTTGCATTTGATCTTGTGCTTAGGAACCTCATTTGCCCTTGTTTTTGTGTTTAACAACCACAATTGGCGTTGCTCGTGTGCTTACCAACCTCTTTTGCACTTGATCTTCTACTTATGAACCCCATTTGCATTTGTTCTTGTGCTTAGGAACGTCATTTGCCTTTGTTGGTGTGCTTAACAACCTCAACTGGCATTGTTCGTGTGCTTAACAACCTCAATTGTCGTTGTTTCTATGCTTCTTAACATCTTTTGTCTTTTTCTTGTGCTTAGCAACATCATTTACACTTCTTCCTGTGCTTAACAACCTCATTTGTTGTTGTTCTTGCGCTTGGCAACATAATTTGACCTTCATCTTGTGCTTATGAACCTCATTTGCATCTGTGCTTGTGATTAGGAACCTCATTTGCTCTTGTTTGTGTGCTTAATAACCTCAATTGGCGTTGTTCGTGTGCTTAACAACCTCTTCTGCTCTTGATCTCGTGCTTATGAACCTCATTTGCATTTGTTCTTGTGCTTAGGAACCTCATTTAACCTTGTTAGTGAGCTTAACAACCTCAATTGATGTTGTTCGTGTGCTTAACAACCTCTTTTGCCATTGATCTTTCACTTATGAACCACATTTGCATTTGTTCTTGTGCTTAGGAATCTCAATCGCCCTTGTACGTGTGCTTAACAACCTCAATTGTTGTTGTTCATATGCTTCCTAACATCTTTTGCACTTGTTCTTATACTTAGCAACATCATTTACACTTGATCTTGTGCTTAACAACCTTAGTTGTCGTTATTCATATACTTCTTAACCTCTTTTGCCCTTGTTCTTGTGCTTAGAAACATCATTTACACTTATTCTTGTGCTTAGGAAACTCATTTTCCCTTGTTTGTGTGGTTAACAACCTCAATTGGCATTTTTAGTGTGCTAAACGACCTCTTTTGCTGTTGATATTGTGCTTATGGACCTCATTTGCATTTGTTCTTGTGGACCTCATTTGCCCATATTTGTGTGCTTAACAACCTCAGTCGGCGTTGTTTGTGTGCTTCACAACCTCTTTTGCCCTTGATCTTCTGCTTATGAACCTCATTTCTAGTTGTTCTCGTGATTAGGAGCCTCATTTACCCTTGTTCGTGTGCTTAACAACCTCAATTGTCATTGTTCATGTGCTTCTTAACCTCTTTTACCCTTATTCTTGTGCTTAGCAACATCATTTACACTTGTTATTGTGCTTAACAACCTCATTTGTCATTGTTATTGCTCTTTGGAACATAATTTGCCCATGATCTTGTGCTGATGAACCTCATTTGCATTTGTTCTTGTACTTAGGAACCTCATTTGCCTTTGTTGGTGTGCTTAACAACCGTAATTGAGGTTGTTCGTGTGCCTAGCAACCTCAATTGTCATTGTTCATATGCTTCTTAACCTCTTTTGCCATTGTTCTTGTGCTTAGGAACATCATTCACACTTGTTCTTGTGCTTAACAACCTTAATTTTCGTTGTTCATGCGCTTTGCAACATAATTTACCATTGATCTTTTGCTGGTGAACCTCACTTGCATTTGTTCTTGTGCTTAGGGACCTCATTTGCCCTTGTTTGTTTGCTTAACAACCTCAATTGGCATTGTTTGTGTGCTTAACAACCTCTTTTGCCCATGATCTTGTACTTATGAACCTCATTTCTAGTTGTTCTTGTGATTAGGAACCTCATTTGCCCATGTTCGTGTGCTTAACAAGCTCAATTGTCATTGTTCATATGTTTCTTAACATCTTTTGTCGTTGTTCTTGTGCTTAGCAACATCATTTACACTTGTTCTTGTGCTTAACAACCTCATTTGTCGTTATTCTTGCTCTTTGCAATATAATTTACCTTTGATCTTGTGCTTATGAAACTCATTTACATTTGTTCTTGTGCTTAGGAACCTCATTTGCCCTTGTTTCAGTGCTTAACAACTTCAATTGGCGTTGTTCGTGTACTTAACAACCTCTTTTGAACTTGATCTTCTACTTATGAACCTCACTTATATTTGTTCTTGTGCTTAGGAACCTCATTTGCCCTTGTTAGTGTGCTTAACAACCTCAATTATCGTTGTTCATATGCTTCTTAACCTCTTTTGCACTTGTTCTTGAGCTAAGCAACATCATTTACACTTGTTCTTGTGCTTAACAACCTCATTTGTCGTTGTTCTTGCACTTGGCAAC